>VUQH01058445.1:0-16288 GCA_015106775.1 Etroplus canarensis
CTTCGCTCTCAGAGTGCAGACCTACTTGTGGTTCCTAAAGTGTTTAAAAGTAGAATGGGAGGCAGAGCCTTCAGCTATCAGGCCCCTCTCCTGTGGAACCAGCTCCCAGTTTGTCTTCAGGAGACAGACACCCTCTCTACATTTAAGATCAGGCTTCAAACTTTCCTTTTTCATAAAGTTTATAGTTAGGGCTTAGTTATGCTGCAATAGGTTTAGGCTGCTGGGGGGCTTCTTATGATGTGCTGGGCATTTCTTCTCCACCCACCTCTTTTAATGCTCCCCATGCATTTATTTGTTACTGCTGCATGTCATTAAATGTTGTCTTCTCTCTCCCATAGTCTGTCTCTCTCTTTGCTCTCCTTTCTCTCTTCTCTCTCCCCTCACCCCCAACCAGTGGAGGCAGATGGCTGCCCCTCCCTGAGCCTGGTTCTGCTGGAGGTTTCTTCCTGTTAAAAGGGAGTTTTTCCTTCCCACCTTCGCCAAGTGCTGCTCACAGGGGATCATTGGATTGTTAGGGTTTTCTCTTTAACACTGTAGTATCTTTACCCCACTGTGTGAAGCGTCTCAAGGCAACTTTTGTTGTGAATTGGCGCATATAAATAAAATTGAAATTGAATTGAATTGAAGACCCAGGACTGTTGAGCAAGTGGAACCCTATATCAGACAAGAATGGGACAACATTCCTTTCCCAAAGGTTGAGCAGCTGGTCTCCTCAGTTCCCAGATGTTTATGGACAGTTGTGCTGTTTGTAGAATATAAGAGCAAAAAAGAGCTGAAAGCCTCTTGTAAAGGTGACTTTAAAGTTCTTCAACCAGACTAACTATATAACAGTTCCAGTCTGTAGCGTGTAAAGTCTTCTGTCCTTCAGGTTGTTTTTTCCTTTTTTGCAAGTAACATTAAAATGTCTTACACACAACTGTGCATCAGTAACCATAATCCATAGTGTATATAGTAATGGTTACATCAGTATTCATAGTGACCTTTGCCCTCTGACCCTGTGTTGTTTGCAGCTGAAGATGGTACTTATTAAGTGCTGTGACATCTCCAATGAAGTGAGGCCCATGGAGGTGGCTGAGCCCTGGGTCGACTGTCTGCTAGAGGAGTACTTCATGCAGGTAGGTCCAGCTGAGTGAGGCAGTATTTCTGCCTCCTTCTACTGTTGGTTTAAGGGGAAAAGCTTAGAAGATCAAATGATTTGTAAGTCTGTTTCCTTTAGACAGAGAAGACTTGGTTAGCTATGGTCCTTCATGTTGAGCCTGACTGATAAAAATATTAAATAATAATGAGTCACTTGAAGTCTAGCTTCATTCACTTTAGTAGTAGGCCAAAAAAGTGAGTGACCTGAAGCCCACAGTGCAAATTTTCTAATGTGTGTTTGTACTGCTCAGAGCGACAGGGAGAAGGCTGAAGGACTTCCTGTAGCTCCGTTCATGGACAGAGAAAAGGTCACCAAGCCAACGGCACAGATTGGCTTCATCAAATTTGTTCTCATCCCCATGTTTGAGACCGTGATGAAGGTGAGCATGCAAGCAAGAGAGTTGCAAAGAGGGAGTGATTTCTTCCATGTACAATGTGAAGGTTTGAAGTAAACTCCCTGCTGCTCGAGGCAACTTAATCTCATATTACATCTGAAGTGACGCTGTAGCAGTTTTATGAACATAGGCTTTAAATCTACGGTGAATTCCAGAACACATACAAAGTCTGTTTTAAAATATGTCACAAAGAAAGGGAGAAAGGTTTGATTTATTTGACGTTCAAAGGCAACTGTACATTCAACACCTTGATGGACTTACCTGAGTGTGACCATATGCCTCCGCTTGTTATTCCTTTTTCATCATTTCATTTTTAGCTTATCCACCCAATGGACCACTGGACTGTCTGTCCATCCATCTGTCTGTCAGTCCATCCACAGTTTACAAAGATTGCTACCACTCCTGGGGTATTGGTCAGATTTCAGTTATACTTGCGCACAGAGATCACCTAATGGGTCTTCACCTGACTGAAGGTCACCAAAGGTCAAGATTACATTTGTCTTTTCCAGTTTCACAAGAATTGCTGCTCCTAAAAGTATTGGTCTGAATGGTACTGCTGATAGAGTGAGGATTTGTGAGGGTCCCTCTGCCATAAATACATAAATGTTGTCATTACCTTATTACCTCGGCCAGTGAGGTTATGGTTTGGTTTGGTCTGTGTGTGTGCATGCTTGCATTAGCAGGATCATGTAGAAAGTTACAGACAGATTTTGCATACAATTTTTACTGGAGTTGTGGTCTAAGGTAAAAATGATTAGATTTTGAAGATTATTTGGATCTGGATCCTGGAATTTTCCTGAGGGACTCTTCAACATTGTAAGATATGGCTGTTCAGCCTTGGTGGAGGTACGCAGTCTCAGACTGCTCTTGTTTACGGTATAATGAGTGGTGCAGGCATAGATTGGATCCTGGTGGATGATAGTAGGGCAATAACACGTGTTGGTTCCTCAACACGATCAGCATAACTTCCAGTTTTACAAGTGGAAACCTTGAAATTCAAGTTGCAGTATCCCACTGTCGTGCTGGCGGGTTTTTAATGGTTCTCTTCTTTTTGATGGTAGACCTTCTGCCTATAGAGCTGTGGTAGTTTGAAATATGGCTTCGCCACACATGTTGCATACCACTTGTAACCTGTGATGATCATGATGTGATTGCCCATGGACAGAGTGGTCCTATTGGTTGACTCCCACATTAGGAAGGCCTGGTTGGGGCCTTCCTATCACCATCATGCTAACATTAGTAATATGTCTTGTGGTGGATGAATATTTTTAAATTCCACTCAGTGGAGCAAGTTCCGGATAAAATTCCCACAGTGCAAACGCTGCATTTCACTGGTGCGACTCCAGCAAGGCTCTAAATGCACTGCTCACTGTTACACCGTCAAGACATTTACAGCTAGATAAACACAAAGTACTGAGGAGTTTGCAGCGATACTGACACTGTGTGTGTGTGTGTGTGTGTCAGCTGTTCCCACAGATTGAGGAGGCGATGGTGCAGCCACTCAGAGAATCAAGAGACCGATATGAAGAGCTCAAACAGATTGATGATGCCATGAATGAGGTTGGAGGATTTGTGTGTGTGTGGCTGCATTTGATTGGGGGTTGGTGCAGCCTGTGACTAATAGTGTGTGTTTCCCTCAGGTGCAGAAAAAGAAGAGTGAGAACTTGACCATGGGAGGGAAGAAGAAGTAAGGAGTTTTTAAAAGGTAGGAGCTGAACTCGTGTTTGCTGTCAGTGTTCATTCAGAGACTTAGTATGAACTGTGTTCTTTATGATCTGTGTGTTTCAGCACCAGTGAGCACAGAGCACGAGTGGGACACAGTGTGATGTTTTGGACCACTGGGGACTGTAAAACAATCCGTCTGTCCTCTCCTCACTTGGACCAGCAGGTTGAGAGTTCTGGGAAAAATCAGGGAGATTTCCAGTGTGCCGCAGGAAGGCGATGGATTGTGTTTGAGACAGCAGCTCTGAGACAGCAGCTCTGAGACACTCTGAGACAGTGTTACACATCGTGAATGGACTCAAGGACCAGAGAGACAATTCAGAGCCTTTTTCAGGGAATGCCAGCATTTGTACAGCACAGACTGCTTCAGTGAACAAGATTTAGATATATCTTTTATTGTTTTTATTTGAAATGTGTTTTTTACAGATGTACAGATTTTTAGTGACCTTTGTTCTTTCCTACAAAAATTAAAAGAAAGACTTTAATGACATACTTCTGTCTGGCCTGTTAATCTGTCGTGTTTTTATTACCTCCATAGAGGAGGTCATGTTTTCACCAGTTTGTTCGTTTATCTGTCAGGAATAAAACTCAGATTTTAATGACATTTTCTGAAGGAAGTCCAAATCATGGTCCACATCCAGGAGTTTTTAAATTACTTCGGGAGCGAGGTGTTACTGTGTTGTTCTCAGGGACTGGCAGCCATCTATGGGAGACAGAAGACAATTCAATTCAATTTTAGTTATAAAGCGGCAATTCACAACAAAAGTCTCCTCAAGCTGCTTCACACTGTGGGGTAAGATGCTACAGTGTTAGAGAGAAAACCTCAGCAATCAGATGATCCCCTATGAGCAGCACTTGGTGACTGTGGGAAGGAAGAACTCCAACAGAACCAGGCTCAGGGAGGGGCAGCCATCTGCCTCCACTGGTTGGAGGTGAGGGGACAAAGAAGACAGAAAGAAGAGCAAAGAGAGAGACAGACTATGGGAGACAGACGACAACATTTAATGACATGCAGCATTAAAAGAGGTGGGTGGAGAAGAAATGCCCAGCTCTAATGGGAACATATGGTACAATGAGGTCTTTAAGATAGGATGGAGCCTGATTGTTCAAGACTTTGTGAGTAGAAGGATTTTAAATTCAGTTCTGGATTTAACAGGGAGCCAGTGAAGAGAAGCTAATATAGGGAGATATGATCTCTGTTTCTAAACACAAGCTAATGACATGCAGCAATGGTGCATAGCTGCATCAGGAGTGAGAAAGAGGAATGAACAAGAAATGCCCAGTGCATCACGCCCCTCCCTGAGCCTGTTTCTGTTAGAGGCCTCTTCTTGTTGAAAGGGAGTTCTTCCTTCCCACAGTCACCAAGTGCTGCTCATAGAGGATGGTCTGATTGTTGGGGTTTTCTCTCTAATACTGCAGGGTCTCTTTACCTTACAGTGTGTAGAACCTTGAGGTGATTTTGTTGTGAATTGGTGCTGTATAATTAAAACTGAATTGACTTGAAGTGAAAAATTGAATCAGGGGAAGCCCCACAGCAGCCTGAGTCTGTAACAGCAGAAATAAGTGGTGGTTTAACTAAAAACTTTGTCAAACAGAGAAGTTTAAAAACTGATCTCAAAAGAAGAGCGGGTGTCTGCTCCCTGAACCCCAACTGGGATTATGATTATGATCATTACCTTTAATTAAACCAAAACATTATAAAACAATGTCAACGTTCCTGAAAGGTTCATCTCTTTACAGTGCACACAGTCACCCTCTAAATGTCCATCCAGAGGCAGGAGAGACTTCAGCTGTGAGGCGAGGGTCATTCTGGGATGAGATGTTTAGGGGGCACAGACTCCAGCCACAATGCTGTGTATACAGACATTAAAACATGAATAAAACAATAACACTTCCTTACTTTCAGTAAATAAATAGTAACTATAATAATGATATGGAACATGTTGTTTGCTTTTTTTTTTTTTGCTTTTAGACTGGAGAGGCCAGGAATCAAACCAACCAAAGCCAACCTTCCTGCTGGAAGACCACACCCTCTACCTACTGAGCCACAGCCACCCCAGGTACACATCACAGTGTTACTTTCACAAGCTGCCTAATTAGCTGGATGGTTTATTGTTCAGTCACAGGTTTTAATATACCTGTTTCATATTTATTTCTATATGACTGAGCAACTGCAACAAATTACTATCCTGACTCTGATTTTAGGGGGGGGATCACTTGAGACAAAGGCTCAATCATGATGGCCAGAATTTTCCATATTAAAGCTCAGTTTGTGGCAAAGCAGACATGAGAAGAAATGTGCACAGCGTTATTTCAGTCTCTAACCACATGGGGGCAGTCCACCAAATCACCACACTATCAAAGAGACATCAGAACAGACTGGGAAATCAGGTTTTCCGTGCATCTGTGCAGGAAGGAGACTGGTCAGACTTTTGTTCACCCTCCCTTTATAGTGCAGACTCAGCACAGCGTATCAGGTAGGCTGCCCCTGAGTGAAGAACAGACCTGATGCTTCAGGGTAGAACAGCCCATCACTACAGTACCATCAGCGCAGCTGGAAGGAGCTCAAAATGTGAGGAAATTACAAAATGCATCCTATTTTTGGGGATGTTAAAAGTGATTTTAAAGCTCACAGACCTCCTGCCTCTGTGAACACGTTAGGAGACGTAGCTGTAATAATACAGCAGCTGCACTGAAGCACCAAGGTAGGCAGTGGATCAAACCACTGAGTTTCCCGAGGAGGCGTTCATCTCCCAAAACTTACACATTTATTGATTTAAACTAATAGTTTTCGCTGCACGTAATATGTATATTTTTATTTACAGCGATGCATTCACAGAAAAAGGTGATCACACCTCCTGATCCCCACCGTCACATCTATGAGTGATGACATTAACATAAAAACACAACTTTGGGGGAAACAGGCGGGTAAGGTGGGCAGTGAACCCCTGGATCTGCACTGGACATGTTTTATTATTTATTGTAGTGACACAAGTAGCCTCCTGTGTCACAGCCCTGCCCACTTTCTTCTCAAGGTGAGGACCAGTGTCCTGTTCCATTCATTCTCCTCATAAAAGAAGGGACACTGAGGACAGCAGCTGTCCTCTTTTTCTACTGGAACTAAAGAGGACAGCTGCTGTTCAACAGCTGAACAGTTTTAATGTGCTTTAATTTTGTCCCACAGGATTTCTCATTTCTATCACCACACAGGTCTTCATCTGAAGAGGTCTGACTCTCAGGAGAGTTCCTGCTTTAGTCAGTGTTAAAGAAAAATACTCATGTTTATTCAAAGACACAAAAACCTGAGCGATCAGGGTTTTTTGGTTGGTCGAGCTTTTAGCCTTCATCTCTGGAGAAACCACAGCAGGAACACAGAACAGGAACAGACAGCCAGCTGTGCAGGTGGTGTCACTGTGGTGCTGCAGCAACAACCACTGAGCCACTGTACCGCCCTGAAAAGGAGGGGTTAGAGATGGAGGGTGGAGAGGAGGTGCTGGTGGGGGAGAAAGAGGAAATGCAGAGGAGTAACAGAGGGGCGATGCAAAAAGAAAAATGAGGGTAGAGGTGAAGAATAGAGAGGGAATGAAGAGAGCAGTGAGTGGACGTGAGACGAAGGAGAACTTCAGTGTCTGCTCTGCTTCCAGATGTTGCTGGAAATGTGAAAGCTTGACAGCTTAAATGAACAGAGCAGCATGTTTCATCCAGTGAGGAGGCACACTTCAACGGCAGCTGCAGCGTTTTAATTAGAAAAATCAGAAATTTAAGCTGAACATAAAATCAAGGACAGGAGCTGTGTGCTGAGGCTTCATCAACGCAAACATTCAACCCAGATCCAACGCTCAGCATCAAACAGGAAAGCAAAGTGTTCGCCTTAAAGTGTCTGTTCAGGCAGAGGGCTGAACCTCTGGCTCCTGCTTGGCCCTCTTGTTGCCGTTTGCCCTCTGAGCCATGCTCCTCTTCAGCTGCTGCTCCTCCAACCTCTGCTGCTTCTTCTGCAGATACACCGCCACGTTGTCAAAGGTCACCTTCTGCAGCTGCTCGAAGCGGCTGCTGGTCCTCACGGAGGCTGTAAGACAAGGGCAGCAGGAGGGGCGTTAGAGATGACAGGAAACATGGCTGCAGCTCAGAATCATCACACACACTACACATGCAAAACACGCTACACACACACACTACACACCCCACGATCCTCCCCAGAACGCCACAGGAAATCACCTACCTGTGACATCACACTCTAAAACTCCTCACTGTGACACCTGGACTGTTTTACTTATGGCCACTGTAGCATAGGCACTAACACACCCCATACCATCAGAGATGCTTCTGAACTGAGCGCTGGTAACAAGCTGGATGGTCCCTCTACTCTTTAGTCCAGAGGACACAGTGCCCATGATGTCCAAAAAAAATGTCAAATATCCATTGGTCTGACCACAGAACAGTTGTCCACTTTGTCTCAGTCCATTTTAAATGATCTTTGGTCCAGAGAAGATCATGGGCATTAGTGCCTATGGTTCTGGCAACCTGCACATCTGGAAAGGCTCCATCAATGCTGAAAGGTAGATACAGGTTTTAGAGCAACATCTGCTCCCCTCTAGACCACGTCTTGCATATTTCAGCAAGACGATGCTAAACCACATCCTGCAGCTATTCCAACAGCATGGCTTCATAGTAGAAGAGTCCAGGTGCTGGACTGGCCTGCCTGCAGTCCAGACCTCTCACCAATAAAGACGACCCAGGACTGTTGAACAACTGGAATCCTATATCAGACAAAGGTCCAGCAGCTGGTCTCCTCAGTTCCCAGATGTTTATGGACGGTTGTTAAAAGAAGAGAGGATGCTACACAGTGGGAAACATGGACCTGTCCAACTTTTTGGAGAGGTGTTGCTGCCATCAAATTCAAGATGAGCTGGTATTTTTCATCAAACAGTAAAATGTCTCACTTAAAAATCTGATGTGTTTTCTATGTTCTTTTGTGAATAAAATATTGTTTTTTCAAGTTGGAGTTGTAGAAAAGTTAGGAAAAGTTATGATTAGAATACCAAGATGTTCTTGCATGAGGCCCACTGAGAGGAATACCAAAACAGTCATGAACGCGTATGTAACCCTGCTACTGGTGAACTCAACAGATATCTTTTTGTTTTCCCAGGTATACAGTTCCCAGAGGTACTTCCTGTATGTGAGGATCATGTACTCTGTGGGTTACACTGTTTCTCTCATCTTCCTCATCGTTGCTGTTGCCATTCTCTGTCTTCTCAGGTCAGTGATCAGTGGAGGAGTGCTCTGAAGTAAGAAGCCCACATGTCTCTTACTGAGCCAATTGAGACCTAATTCATGTTTTATTGAGCATTCACATTAATACAACGGGCAAGTAAAAACACCTTTATGAAAGACTTCACAATTTCACATTCAAAAGATGTCTCTTTTAAAAACTAAAAGCTATTAAATAAATTGTTTGTTCATTCAAACATGTATCTTGTTAACAAGGAGGAAGCTGGGTAATTTCTTCACGTGAATAGGGGAAACTACTAAGGTATTCATGTGTAGGCAAAATCATTTTTAAATAAAAGCTAATTCAACACAAATTAGTTTTCTCTGAGGCATTTAGGTCACACAGCCTGGTAAATGAGTCCAAATCAAGCTGCAAGACCTAATTCTTAATGTGTTCGAGTCTATTATGAACACACTAAAACACAAATCAATACAAACCATTTATCTTCAAGTCACTAACTACCAACGTTGGGTCCCTACTCTAAAAGAAATGGATTGATTTTTTTTTTAAAAAATGTTATGTTACTTTTTTGCTCTCTGGAGGAAGTGATTCATTATACGACCCATTACATTGCTTTTGCATTACTCTGCAGATCCTAAGGCGGACTGTAGTGCTTCAGCTTTAAAAGAAGCAAAGTTAAAAACCAGCCCAAAAGAGCTTCTGCAGTAAAGACAGGTAGAAACAGAGACTTCAGTGCTACAGGCCTGACTGCTCATCACTGCTTTTGTTACCTACTGGAGATCAGGCCGCTCCTGCTCAGCTGCAGTCTGCATACACTCAGCATTAACATCACTCTGCGTTCTTGTTGTCTTTGCAGAGCTACAAACAGTTGGTGTTAGGTTAGCACTAATAAATATTTGTTTCTGGCCTGGATGCAGTTTGCATTTTGTTAATCATTTTTTCATATTCTTGTCCTTTTGTGCAATAAAAAGAAAATTACTCCTCATATCTTTGCTCCTCTACTCAACTTCCTCCATGTTTTCTTCCTCTCTGCACAAGAACTGAAGTTGGTTCATTTTAGGGCAGGAAAAAAGGCACTTTTTTGCCAATCTTGCAGATATTTGAAAAACTTACAGTAGCAGTCAAAAGTTGGGACATACTCAGTCAAAGTGAAGATTATTATTATTATTGTTGTTGTTGTTGTTGTTGTTGTTGCTGTTGTTGTTGTTGTTGTTGTTGTTGTTGCTGCTGCTGTTGTTGTTGTTTCCCAAATTTTATAATAACAGTAAATAATCATAGCAACAAAACCAGATTAACTGAGTTCTTCAGTGGCTTACAGTAAACTGAGCTTTCAACATGCTGAACCAGGGAAGTGGGGATTCTGCATGTGTATGCTGGTCCCACCATACTTTGCTACTAAATGTTATTTATAAGAATGATTAATTGTTATTATACAACAATAATTTGGATAAATGATCAAAAGCTCAGTGAGAGAAAATCTAAACTGCAAATGCTGCTTAAAGATTGCTCAGGGGAAGTGTGTATGCACCAGCCTGCGTGCATCCTGTTACAGATGCTCTGTTTCTTCTTTAGTCTTTTAAGTTGATCTTGATATTTTAGATTTCCCAGTCTATCTTTCTTTAGCTTTTAACATTGCCCTCTCAAAATGCTGGCTCAGAAAGTTTCGTTGCCCTCGTCACTCGTGGATTAAATTTTCTTTTCGTGGAGACAGCAGACCATATGCGATCACAAAGCGGCCAAACCATTGGATATTCCAGCTGACATCTGACAAAAATTGCAGAGGTGGAAAGAAGAAGAGGAAGCGGGTCAAGACAGTGAAGAGCTTCAGAGAAAAGAGGTTTAAACTGTGTTTGCCATCCATTGTCATGGGAAATTTATGATCGCTTGGAAATAAAACTGAGGAATTTACAATATCGGTTCAAACTCAGAGGGAGCACAGAGAGTGCAGCTTAATGTGTTTCACAGAGATGTGGCTGCACCAGTGGATTCCTGATGACAATGCGACCATAAATGGATTTTCTGTTGTTCGAGCTGACAGGGATAGCACGGCATATGTTAAGAAGAAAGGTGGTGGACTTGCTGTTTATGTTAACAACCACAGATGGAATTCCGTTATATTACCATCAAAGAGCAATCTGCAGCTTGGACGTTGAACTGTGTGCTGTCAGACTCCGACCATATTATTTACCATGTGAGTTTTCACACACTATCATAGTCACTGTGTATGTAACATTGTCGGCCCGCCAAATCGCTGCATTAAAAATCATACACTCTGCAATAGCCTGGTTACAAACTGCTCACCTGAGTGCACTCATTGTGATCTCATGGGGCTTTAATCACGTGACACTCAACAAAACACTAACCACTTTACCCAGTACGTGAGCTGTCCCACCAGAGGTGAGAGGACAGTAGATCTGCTGTATGCAAACATTAAGGATGAGTACAGCTCCTCTGTTCTTCTCCTGCTCAGTGAGTTGGACCATAATCTGGTTGAGCTCACTCCCTGTTATGTCCCCCTGTGACCATGAGGAGAGTAAGGAGATGGTCAGAGGAGACTTTGGAGACACTGTAGGGCTGTTTTGAGGTAACTGACTGGCAGGTATTCTGTGAGCTGCAGGAAGAGGACATTGATGGGCTCACAGAATTAATCACATACTGTATTAACTTTTTCACTGATGCCATAATTCCATCTAAAATTGTTAGGTGTTACCCAAACAACAAACCTTGGGTGACAAAAGACATCAAATCACTCCTCAGCAGTAATAAGATGACCTCCAGAAATAGAAATAAGGAGGAGGTGAGAACAGTTCAAAAAGAACTGAAGAAATCAGAGTAGCCAAGGACGAATACAGGAGGAAGTAGGAGTGTAAAGGGTCTGGAGTAGCATGAAAACCATCACTCGGCTGAGACAAAGCAGTGACAGAGGAAATGATGGCAGTGTGGCCTGGGCAAACGATTTAAATTGGTTCTTTAATACTGTACATTTGACTCTACGGCAGCTACTCACATCTCCAACCTTCCGACCACTGTTGGTCTGCGACCACAAGCCACTCCCTCCCTCCCCCAACCTCCTCTTCATCCTCTTTAGCCTCCTCCCCTAACCCCCAGACTCATCGCACTCTTCAGACTCTACATACCAACTCCTCTACCCCTCCCCCACACGTCGCCTTCACTGCTGATCACATTTGGAGACTGCTCACGAGACTCAACCTTAGAAAGTCTGCAGGCCCTGATGGTGTGAGCCCCTGGGTCCTCTCAGCTTTGTGAGATACTGCACCATATTTTCCACTCAACCTGTGTCAAAATAAGGCTTCTGTACTGTGAAAGAGGTCATACCTCGTGCCTGTGCCAAAGACATCACGTCCCAGTGACCCTAAGGATTACAGTCCTGTGGCACTAACCTCACACATCATGAAGAAAATGGAGAGACTCATCCTGGACCAGCTCCAGCCAGTGGTCAGCCACCTAATGGACCCCCTCCAGTTTACCTATCATCCCCAGTTGATGATGCCACCATCTACCTGCTCAACCGTGTCTATACTCACCTGCACAAACCACTGAGGGCATCATGTTCTTTGACTTCTCTGGTGCTAGGTGCTCCCTCCTAGGTGAGAACTGAATGATGCAGGTGGATGCCTCTCTTGGTCCAGGATTATTGACTACCTGACTGACAGACCACAGTATGTGTGTCTGCAGTGAGTCAGACAGTGTGGTCAGTAACACTGGAGCTCCACAGGGGACTGTTCTCTGTCCAACAATACTGGCCAAGCTTTCACAGCCTCTCCAGAGCAGACTCATTCCACCACGATGCTCTGCAGAACATGACAGGAAATCATTCCTACCTGTGACATCACACTCTATGACTCCTCACTTTAACACCTGGACTATTTTCTCTTCCTTACCTTTATATACTGTATATATTATTGCTAAATTAGAGAATCTATGCCACATCAACTTTGACACATAAAGCTGATATATTTAATCTTTTTCTGCACCCACATTTATATTCACTATATTTATTTTACAGCATATATATTTATCTGCATACTATATTATTATTTTTTTCATATCCACTTTCATATCCACATTCTCATTCACTTATTTCTGTATGTTATTCATTTATATCTGTGTAAATGTAATAACAATGTAATTCTGATTTATGATCAAACCACTCCTACCTGTGGTTTATAAACTTACAGCTCCTCCCCCTTCACACCTGGACTGTTACCTGCTGATATACTGTGCACATACTGCTCCACACTGGACACTCTGCATATGGGGTTCTCTCATATATTTTTATCTTCTTCTCTGTATTTTCTGTCTTTCATATTTATATTATATATTCTAAATGGAGTGCCTGTAATGCAAGCATTTTACCACTGGGATTAGTAATTATGGTGATTCTGATTCTAAAAACGGTCTCAATTCCAAACATCACTGATGTTCTGTTATAAATTTTATTGATTTAAAAGAAACTTTAAGAAATTTACATTTTCCAGATTACATCCCATTTATAACGAACTTGACACAGTGGCTTCATGTTCACTGTGTACAGTCAAAGAGTTTCTTCTGGAGCATGTGTGCATCAAATCTTTTTATTGAAACTGCCTCAGATACTGAGAAATATCTGTGCTGTCAAGCGTGTCCAAACGTTTGACTACTACTGTAGGGCATATCAATTAATTACAGACACATATGATTACAGTAATCCCACACTGCTGATTACATATGTAGTTTGTTCACTTCCTGTTCAAAGACACCAGTGTTCTGCAGCCTGTTATTAAAGTCTGAATAATCAGATTAGGATCAGTCCTGTAATGAGAATGCATTACTGTATGTTATGGTGAAGCTGACAAAGAAGTCATTTTCAGTGAGCATCTAAACTGCTGCAAACACTGACTACATATGAACTGTTGTGATTACATACTGTACATCTCATTTCCACAGTCTGACCCTATGTCAATGTCCCTCTTTCCTTCCACCAGGAGGCTCCACTGCACTCGCAACTTCATCCACGTCCAGCTGTTCCTCTCCTTCATCCTGCGGGCTGCTCTCATCTTCATCAGAGATTCTGTTCTCTTCTCAAATGAAGACTATTTTCAGTGTGGCATCTATCCGGTACTTTTAACTGCTGTTTGCAGAAACTGTTTTCTCATATCTGAGGACGAGCAACATTTCATCTGACAAAATATTTAAACTGAGGTTTGCCTGGAAGTGAAAAGAATGAAGTTCATAGATGTTCTGCAGGAGTTCATTCAATGTTTCCCTATAACAATGATATGGATCATGTGTGAAGCTGAGACAATGCTGAGACAATGCTTTAACTTTCATTTTTAACCTCATCATGCCCAAACAGTCAACAACATGTACATGCAGAATGAGCCCACAGATTCTGTGGACCAATGCATATGATGACCTCTGTTGTTAGATGACCCTTATGTTAGGAGTTGTAAAAGTCCTAACATAAGAAAAACCTCTCTCAGTAATACTCCCTGTGACGAGGATGTGTGTTCTGAGTCCCTGTGAAGTATGCTGTGTAGACCTCCTCTGAGCAGGGAGACCCGTCCACTAACTGCTCTTGTTGTCTGCATGTCAAAGTGTTCTTGGGCACTAAAATACCAAAGCCCAGTTTGCCCCACACACTTCCATTATTGTGTTTGTCATAGATTAATTACTTTATGTGCACCACATGAATAGACTTACTATAGTGTACTCTACTGTGTAGTTTAGTGTAACAAGACTAGAAAATGTTGATGCCAGTCGGTTTACTGACCTAAACTCATTCCCTGTGATACTGTATGACGTTAGACCACTGGTAGATTCTGTCAGCAGCACCAGGAAAAAAGCTTCTGTGTGATTAGTGTGAGCTAAAGAGATGAATCTCCAGGAAATGATGCAACCAACAAAACATTAGATAACCACATTACACTGGTAGATGCAGATAAGTGCTGGAGGAAGAATTCAGATGCAACATACAAACAGGCAACAGCAAAAATATCAGCAAAATGTGCTGATAATCCATCACAGCTGTTATAAATACTGACATATCAGCATGTTTGTATTATGCGCAGGACTGCAGCTGCTGCTGTTTGCAGTCATGGAAAGTCTGAACACCCTGTCACACTCCATGTCTCCAGTGTCTGTGGACCTGAGTCATTGCTTTGGATCTTTAATCGACACACATGTTTAACATTTCTCATCCAGCTTTTTGTTGTTCTTATAAATCAGCCTGGTTTGGCACTGAATGAGACACCTAATGCTCACATGACTGAGGTTATAACTGGCACCACCTGCAGTCACCATGTTCAGTGTCCTGCTACAACAAGAATCCTAATTCAAACTTACTTCTCTCCATCTTTCAACTGCATATCATTGACTTCATGTATGTGTCACCCATTTCCTCATTAAAGACAGATCCAAGCACTGTGTCCAGGGGACACTTCTACATCTCGTCAGTTCTTATGTGCTCACTGCACTGCAGGGTCACATCCAAGGCGTATGGCCTGACAATAATGTGCAGACATGGTGTTACCCTCTTCTCTGTCCTCTGCTGCTTCCTTTAGGTCAGTTGTAAACTTGCAACAGTACTGTCTAACTACTGCATCATGGCCAACTATAGCTGGCTGCTGGTTGAGGGCCACTACCTTTACAGCCTGGTCAGTGTCTCGCTGTTCTCTCGGAGGAAACGCTTGTGGTGGTACATCTTCCTGGGATGGGGTATGACTGTTGGACTGACTTTATGTTTTCTCAGAGTGTTCTGCCAGGCACAGTTTCTGTTAACTCAGTCCCCTCTTTGCTCACACAATATTTTATTCTTTTATGTGTTGTTCTAATTATTGTTGATGTGTTTTTTTCATCTGTACAGTCCTTCCACTGAAAACAAACCCAAAACACTTCTTTTTTTATTCCAGGTTCTCCAGTGATTATTATGACTGGTTGGAGTTTTGCCAAGTACCTTTATGAAGATGAAGGGTAGGTTTAAGAAATATTATTATATACAGCACATACAGCACTCTCTCTAGGGCCAGAAGTTTCTGGACATTCGTGCCCACATGAAGAATAAAGGTCTTTAAAATGATTACTGCCTGGGAATGAGTTCCTCCTTTCTCAACTGTTAGGATTTCTCTACATTTCAAATATAAAACTATAGGTAATTAGTTCAAATACAGGAGGATATAACCATGTTTGTACTGATTTGAGTTACAATATATGAACAGAAGTATTGGGACTCCTCCACATTTCACCTACAGCAGCTTTTCTGACCTCCCATTCTATGTCCAGAGGCATTAATATGGAGTTGGTCCCTTTGCAATTAGATCAGCTTCCACTCTTCTGGGAAGGCTTTCTACAAGAAGCTGGAGTGTGTCTGTGGGAATTACTGTCCATTCATCCAGAAGAGCATTTGTGAGGTCAGACACTGATGTTGGATGTGGTGTTTGATTCAGTCCCATAAAAGCCAGCAGCTAGCCATGCAGTCTGCCTTTACAAACATTAGTGAAAGAATGGGTGGTTCTAAAGAGCTCACTGAATTCCAGCGTGGTACTGTAATAGGATGCTACCACTGCAACAAGTGAGCTGGTGACATTTCTTCCCTTCTAGATATTCCACCATCAGCTGAAAGTGGGATTATTGCAAAGTGGAAGCCTTTAGGAACCACAGCAACTCAACCACCAAGTGTCAGACCACATGAAGTTACAGAGCGGGGTCACCGAGTGCTGAAGAGCATAGTGTGGAAAAGTGTCCAACACTCTGCTGACTCAATAACTGCAGAGTTCCAAACCGCCGCTGGCATTAACATCAGCAC
>VUQH01058447.1:0-11554 GCA_015106775.1 Etroplus canarensis
GGAGTGACAGATGGGTTCAAGGTGGGGGTGGGATTACATCAGGGGTCAGCTCTGAGCCCCTTCTTGTTTGCGATGGTGATGGACAGATTGACAGATGAGGTCAGGCAGTGAAGGTGGATGAGTTTAAATACTTGGGATCAACCAAAGCAATGGACAGAGCACAAGAGAGGTGAAGAAGAGAGTGCAGGCAGGGTGGAGTGGATGGAGACGAGTGTCAGGAGTGCTTTGTGAGAGAAGAATAGCAGCAAGAATGAAAGGGAAGATTTACAAGACAGTAGTGATGTACTGTCTGGAGGCAATGGCACTGACAAAAAGACAGGAGGCAGAGCTGGAGGTGGCAGAATTGAAGATGTTGAGAGTTTCACTGGGAGTGACCAGGATGGACAAGATTAGAAATGAGTACATCAGAGGAACAGCTCAGGTCGAGAGGTTTGGAGATAAAGTCAGAGAGGCAAGGCTGAGGTGGTTTGGACATTTTCAGAGGAGGGATTGTGGCTATATTGGACAAAGGATGTTGAAGATGGAGCTGCCAGGCAGGAGGAGAAGAGGAAGACCACAGAGAATGTTCATGGATGTAGTGAAGGAGGACATGCAGAGGGTTGGTGGGAGGGAAGAGGATGCAAGGGATAGGGTGAGATGGAGGCAGATGATCCACTGTGGCGACCCATAATGGGAGCAACTAAAAGAAGAAGACAGAAAAAATTCTTTAGTAGCAAATGTATTGCGTGAATGCATAGATGATCTCTATGCTTAATCTAAATTTATCTGTATTATTTTGCAAAAGACAGAAGATTCCCAAAAACCAAGAGCGATGGTCTTATATTACCCCAGAGTAGGAAAAGACGATACAGTATTTCATCTATCTGCTATGCAACAGCTTAAACAATAACACCTCCAACAATGTCTCTGCTCACAGCTTAACACACAGCTCTCTTAATCCTAGTTTGATTATGAGGTAACCTTATATTATAATATTCTTCTTTCTTTTTCCACTTTAAAATATGGAATTGCTCAGATACAGGAATAATATCTAGCAACTGAGCTCTATCTTTCTCCACAAAAGAGTAAGATAAATTGGTCTGCTTGACTGACTGAAGAGGAAGGTTTATTTCCATATGGGACTCTTTGATCCTTATTTAGTAGTGTTTCTGCAGCTAAGATCACAGGCCTTCACTGAGGTGGGAGTGCAAGGAAAGGAGGTCCTAAGCAATCTAACAGACAGAGATTTTACTAAGAGCTATACCCTGCCAAAACAAACTGATCACTGCTCTGAAACCATCTGATTGCAGGAGCAGCCAGTCTGGCCTTAAGTGGAGGTGACAGTGTGTCTGAGAGACACGTTACAAGTCAGGGGAAATTGGAGATAAACAGATAAAAGAATGCAATCTCTGCTGGAAGTAGCAAGGCACAGGGGGCAGGAAATAAACCTGTATTTAAGCTGATTACCCGAGCAGAGTCCCAGCCCCTTTCAGCAGTTCTGTAGTGCCCAGACTCACTACTGCCAATGTTGTTAATTAGAGATTTGCTAAGGGGAAAAAAGGCAGCCTTGTCAGACTTGCAGGAGTGTTAGTGATGGCTGGCTGGAGGGGGACATGCAGAGCTCTTAATTGGGTCTGTATGCTGTATCGGTGGCTGGCTGGAGTGCTGGTGATGATTGCTGTGAGCAGGTGGCCATGGTGGCAGCTCCATGCAGGCCATCCCAGGCCAGCCTGTCTGTTCTTGTCAGGACCTGGAACACTGAGCAGACAGCTCCTGAGCCCCACACTCATTATGCCAAGTTGCCCAGCTTGTTGCTTAGCAACACCCTCACAGCCCCTCCACAACACCTCCCTGGCCCACAATGTAACCCACAGTGGTGCAGGACTATTTCCTCACAGTCCAGCAACAGAAGAGATGAATTCACTACCACTTCACAGTGTCCTCTTTAATGAAGCATGTTGTACATCAAACCAGTGTATTGTCTTTTTCTGCTGCAAACAATGTGCAGTAACTACTGTACTGTGTCAGTGCCAGACTTTAAAAGCTGCAAAAGCACTCTGTTTTATCCCTCCCTCTCCAAAATTGTGCTATCACATTTTAATTATTTAGTGACCTCCATAGTGCTATGGTTCACACAATCACCTCGTTTGCAAAAGTTCCCCAGTTTGTACCCAAGGAAGAGACACGAGCCCAGCCTTGGTGGGCACAAGTCACAAGTTTGTGCACTCCTAGTGTCAGTTCCAGGTCCGGACAAATGGGAGAGTTGAATCAGGAAGGGCATTTGGTGTAAAATCTTCGCCACATCACGTATGCAGATTCATCTGCTGTGACGAACCCTTGCAATAAAGGGAAAAGCGGAAAGTACCACCTATAACTGAACCAGAATGTCAATGACATAGCAGCTCATTTGGGTCAAGAGCTATCATAATTCAAAGGTTATTGTAATGTGTGAAGTACATAAAGAAAGTAATGAGTTTTTTGTCATTAATTGGCTGCACAGACTAATGAGAATTAAAATCCACTGACAAGTCAAGGAGGCTCACAGACAGTCATATCCAAAACAAATTAATCTGTTTCACCACCAAATGACAGTGTTTGAGTTCAGGAGCATCATGATTACATGGTCAGTGCCAACCATGGCCATCAAAAGTATGAAAATATGAACACATCAGTACCATGTCATAGCACTGACCATATTGATGTCAGCAAAGTGGCGACAGGAAGGCCCCAGCAACACATTCCTAATGTGAAATCAACCAGTAGGACCATTCTCTCCATGATCATGATCAAGAAGATCATCATCATCTAGCAACAGCAGCAATGAATTGGGGACGAATCATCAGACAGATCAATGAATGACAGACACCTCACTATGTCATTAGCTCATTGGCCATTCAGCCAGATGAGCTTAACGTCAATAACCTAATCACAGATTAAATCTCCACTTTCTGTCCTCCAGAAGATATTCATCTGAATTTTAGTCACATATGTTGCAGCTGATCATACATGTATTTATGTATAACCAGCTGCAATCTGCTTCCTAACAGTGTTTGAGCCACGTGAACACACAAAAGCAGCCATGAACATGTGTAAACCTCCACACATATAGAGTAGTTAAGATTTTGCAAGCATTCTTGCCCTGTTGCTGCTGTCTTTTCTGGCAGTAATCCTCCATTTCAAAAGAGCATAGCCAAAATAGGAGTTTGGGGACAAACTTTATGCAAATATTGCTGCGAACTAACAGCCCAGCCCAAGCCTGTGGAGATTTAAAAACCAAAGTGCTGGTGATGATAAATACCACTGTAAAAAAATCCAGCTTCTGCAAAAAAAAAAAAGTCTTCATGCTAATGTTAAAGTTGTTAGCAAATGAAAATATTCAAACTTTTGAGCAATACAGATGCCTGAGGCAAACTTTACAGGGAAAAATGGGAATTCAGGATCACACAGGGGTCAAAACATTTTTACTCTAGCATTTTTGTTCTTTTTACGTTCCCAAATGTCATCATTTTATTGGGGATCAACAGTATATCCCAGGATAACCTAACATTACTCTTGCTGCAGTTAGATTACTTTGGACAGTAGTCAGGCAAAGTTTCATGATTCAATGGAATTTTGATGAATGCTATAAATGAAGTGTAAAGGAATCAATCATGTCAGGATTTGACTGGACAGACTTTGGAGAAAGGCATGTTGAACACTGCCTGCCTGGAAAATGACAGGAAACAGTAGAATGACATCAGTTATGGCACAGTATAAGGCCTGTTTTATGAAATGGAGAAATCAATGGACTTCTATAACGCCTTTTAAAAGATGTAGCACACCTCGAGATGCCAGTTGTGAATTAAAAAAGGGACATATTTCATGTAACCACTGAAGAAACTGGAGCAGAGCTGGAAACCAATCAAAACCAACATCACCTGCTAATATGCAGTGACTAATCTGGCAGTAATAAATGTTATTTTCACTTCTCTCTTCTCAAAGGGTTATGATTTGAAACTAAAATGAAACCAACTTCCACAGCTTTTTGTGCTGTGCCTAGAATCTGTTACTGAAGTTGATTTAATCCAGTCAACGGCCCTCTAAATGACATACAGACCTGTCAGTGTTCAAAATGCAGGCTGCTCGGTATTAAAAAACCTTCATATAAAATCATATCCTCACCTTTGAGGCAATCTACACCTGTACTTGTCCACATTATGTGGTGCTGTTCCAGTCACTGAAGCCAGAGAGAGGGGAAAACTCTCAGCCTGAGACCCACTTTTCTATGCCAAGAAACCCACAGCATGTGAAAACTGAAAACCCAAAGGGTGATCATTTGTCATGGGCAGTTCACGTGTCTGGAATGTCTCAGTTTGTGCACTCAAACTATCAAACAAGATGTGTGGTGTTCCTAGAGATCAGGGACGCTCAAATGTCAGACGATCAAAGTGACCTGAGCTGTCCTTACAAGGTTCACATGCAGCTGTGTTCTTCTTGGGCTGTGGGTGCTAGACCTCACTGCAGAAGTGCCTGCAAATACATGGTTTTGTCACTATGTTCACACATTCCTCCAACCATTGGGCCTTCTCAGCCTTATATCTCCATTACTATGTGTTGCTAGACTTAAGGTTGTCTGCTGACACAAACTCATTACAAGCACTGATACTTCACAGAAGGAAATGAAATGATACTTGCCATTACCATTATTTGGGTGTTATGAAAAGAGACTGTAGTCTCTATTAAAGGATACATAAGAAGTAGGAGTAAATGAACATTTTTGATCATTTTCAAACTTATGTACTTTCTTCTTATTGATTGGTTGACATTGACTTAAACATATTTGCAATATGTCAAACAATACATTAGTCAAACTGCAGATTTTGCACTTTAGCATTTATCTGGTTGGTGATATTCCTTGTTTATGTTAGGTTATAGACTATAAAAAAGAGGTCACACTGCTATCACTGGTTTGTGGTCTCCCACTTTGATGGTAAGCCTGATTAGCAGGGAGAACAGGTTTCTTGGTTAGGCTTTTAGTACAACAGAGCACACAGTAAACCATGTCATTTATCAGATAATTCAATTAAAACTTCTCCAGAAGGCACCAACACCACAAACACAGCCAAGATTTAAGGTGGCATGGTGATTCAGTGGTTAGTACCGTTGCCTCATGGCAAGAGGGTCCTGGGTTCAAAACCCAGCCAGGGCCCTTCTGTGTGGAGTTTGCATGTTCTCCCTGTGCAGGTTGGCTCCAGTTTCTCCTGCCATTGAAAAATATGCTACAGTAATGCTGCCTGTCTCAAGAATTCACTTCCTGGTTAAATGAAGGTTAATAATTAAGTGACTGCAATTATGTATATATTAGTGTCATTTCTATTTATTTATCCTATTTTATTTCCTATTCTGTATGGTGTTTATGTGTGACAGTTTGTATTGGGTTAAATTTTCACTTTGTTTAAAAATACTGCTCCAACATGCCTTTTAATTGCTCCCTGGGGACAAATAAAGATTTTTGAATTTGAATTTGAATTTGAATTTAAATTAGCAGAGGTGAAACACAGCAGAGAAATGCCAAGTATAGCTGCTGATATCATTTTGCACCTGTCAGTCAAAGAAGTCACACCCCTAATTTTAAGTTCTGATAAAATTTAAAAGAGAGAGTTATACATATATTCCCCCAGTACAGTGTCTCAAAAGGAGTAAATTAGCAAGACACAATTGTTTTTGTTTGTTTTTTTAGTTTTTTCCAGGATATATACATTTCTGCAGAAAAGTTTTTAAAATTGGAGTCTATAAGGATTTACCATAAATAGCATAAAAGATAAATGCAGCCACCAGGAAGTCACCCACTAGTTTTAAACTCCACATTTTGAAGCCTCAAAATGAAGTGGATGCTTGGAGTCTTGGTCAATGGTTAATACATATTCATAAACTGTACAGGTGCAACGCTCCGTCACTGACACTTGATAGTTACTGATAAGTAAAAGCCTAATCAAACAATACACTTTCACTCACCAAAATTGCAATACAAACTTCTTGGACAGTCTGTAACACACAGCAAGCCGTATTATTTGTCAGATAATTCAATTAAAATGATTTAAAAAGCACCAACAGCATAAACACAGTCAGACAGTCCTGTCCAGTGACTGCAATCTGCTGAAGTGAGGCCTGGCAGACACTGATTGGCTACAGCTGCCTGTGTAGGGATACCTGCCAATCAAGTGGCTATGCACCTAACTCCAGTATCCAAGTAGAAAAGTTATAAAACAATAAACAAATTTACCCCCTGTACAACTGTTATGAAGAGGGAAATTATATATTGAGGCCCAAACCATTTTTGTGCCAGACTGTAAAGTGGGCCATTTTAACATATGAAATCTGTGAGGACTGACCTGCTTTTGGAGATGCACTCAAGTGGCCACTACAGGAACTGCAGTTTTTGGCTTTCTGTGTTGGCTTAATTTTTTGGCCATAGAGGTTGCTTCCTGAGCTTCGCTAAGCTAACATTTCTCTGGGTTAAGATTTATATTTGACAAACAAATATGTCTGTGATATGTTGGATATATCTCATTTAAGTCTTGGAATAAACTGTATATAAGCATAATTCCCAAATACAAGATTTGTTGTAAATATCCACCGAGAATATGCCACTGCATTTCTTATCCTGATTTAGTTAAATAAGAGCAGAGTGTGGGGAAATCAAGATTTCAGAAATTAGAAGTGTAATGCCTGTCACATGGTGTTTCCATAAAGAATGTGAAGAATGCTTAAACTTCTAGTCAATATTTGCTTTAGACAAAATGATAAAAACAGCTTGGTTTCTCATCAAGTACAAATGGGATATCTAACAAAAAAACAAAAAACTGAACACCAAGGAACACATTCTAACCTGCAAAGAAACCAACCAAATATTTAACTTGAATATGACACAAGCCTTACACAGACAAATATATTTAAACTGTTACCTAGCTGGTGCTATATAATGATCACACAGCCAGTCTTAGGGGAGTAATCTAAATTTATGTTGTCATTTGACCTTTGTCCTTGGCATTAGGTTCTCAGACTTCCCATTACCCAGTGCTGTACTAAGTCTTACTTTATAAGCTTGTCATTTTTCACTCTTGGTTTGTGGTGAATGAGGTCAAAAGGATTTGTTTATTTTTGCCCTACTCCAAAACATAGTTCACCACATCTTTAACCAGGCAATTGGATATTTGAGATTGAAAAGGCTCACCAAAAGAGAAAAATGAGCCCATAGACCTACAAATAATGAATCATTACAAAAAGAAAAAACGACAGCAGAAAAGGAAAAACACAATGGATTTCCTTCTGGCTGGTCTGACATTACAAGGATGTTTAACTTAAAGTATCAAGGGAGGTTAGCTACTCAGACCAATACACAAAGCTCAGGGGACATGAGAGTGAGCAAGAAAGAAACAGAACAAGACTGAGAGAGAGGAAAAGGGAAAATATAATTAATCATACTACAGTCTCTGGGTCTGGCTGAGGTGTTCTTGAGTTCTGAATTTGTTTGTCAGTCTCAAGAGAAAGGCTAGTGGAACAGGAATGTTGTGTATGGGTGGTCAATTAGTTTAAAAATTTCAGCTGTGACAGAGGCATTCTCCTAAGCCCTGGCCCCAAACTCCCTCCCGCCATCCCCTAACAAAACCACATCATCAGGGCCCAAACCTCGTGTCCTGATCTACGGAATTCCCTGGGCTGCAACATAAAGAAGCACACTCCATTTAGTCCAAACCTAAATCAACAGCCTTTTACTGTGGTTATTTTGGATTGCCTTATGTCCAGGATCAGCCAGCGCTCTCGTCTTTTCAGTTCCACAAAACTGTGAGAACCAGACCTCCAAAACTCTGCTTTTTCACTTGCCTGGTGTCACAGTATTTTGCACATCCTTTTCAGTCTGACTGACTGTAGTTCTACTTTTCTTGATAGATTAGCTTAGCTAAAAAAGAACAACAAAAGCCTCATAAGCTCACTGAAATCAAGCCCGACTGGAAAAAATATGCTTTCCAGAGCTTGTCATGAATAGGGAAGTGAATCTCCTGGAACTTAAGTGCTTCAGATAATAAATGGTGACTGCAAGAATGGTCAAGTTTTCCAGTAGGACAAGGGAGTACAGCTTGGCCTTTACTTCACTCAGATGACAAATGAAGACAGCATTATAGCTGCAAAGGGTACCCAGCTATACACTTACATACATATACACACGCAAGTGCTGATAGACAAAAACCACACAGTGGCTCATATTGTGCTGCTGTAGTTAATCTGGTGATTAACAGTATTATCAATCATCCTCTCCCATACAGTGACAAGAGTGCCCAATGGGAGGTAGCTGACTTGTATGAATGGTTTCAGTGTGCTAAGAACTCAGGCAAATCAGACTTTCATGTTCCATGTTCACCAACATGCTGATACTCATTGCAGTGATATTATATAAAATAGGGATATAAATTTTCTTTTTCTTACACCCTATACTACCCCTCTGTATTCATTTTTTAACACTGTAATGTGTATTTTTGCACAGACGGATCTGTATCAGTATACTTGTTCACCACCAAAGTATGCATCCATATCTTTCAGGCTCTGCATACATCCAGAAGATTGTGCTGACTGCACTGAAAGCACTCTAATTCATTTGTCCCACAGCTTGTGCATGCCAGTTTGCATGAATGTGTGTGTGTGGGAGTTCAGGACAGGAAATGTTAAGGTTTAGCTAGTTCCTTGGAAACAAAGGCTCCACTAGATACACAAGCCCTTCCTTTTTATAGGCATGCTGGGCTCCTGCCTGCATCACTGTTGGGCTAAAAAGAAAATTTCACAGAGCTGCCACCCCCACCTTTCCCTTCACCTCTTGGCCCGACTTACAATGCATTACTGTCAAGCTACTCTATTATACACAAGCAGTTATCAGAAGAAAGCTTTATTAGACATGTTTCTCTACCAGTACCAAATGACAGACAATGGAATCCATGATCTCGGTTGTGTTTCAACATTCACACTACTGTACACCTTAGTATGCCAGAAAAAATGTAGTATGTCCCTAATACATGTCAAAAATACCTGGATGTCATACTGCATCTGGTCGCATTTGGCATTATGCAAGACAGCATGCAGTCCTCTACGCTACATGTGCAGTAAGCTCAAGATGAAATATTATTTAGAAAAGTAGCACATCCCAACTGTATGCATACTGCATGTAAAAGGACATACTTTATGAGGGCAGGTGTGGTACAAAGGAAGTAAAGAGAAAAAGTCAGTGATTTGGAGTGAAGTGCTGGTGCTCTTAACCCTTGATTCTACAGTGACTCACCAACCCCCATACTTCCCATACCTTTCACTGCTTTCTTCACTGCTCTATAATGTCCTCCACCCCTTCTCTATCTTATATCTCCCTCTGTTTCCATGCTCTTACTCTATGTAAAGTTGATCTTACTCATCCAGATTTCATTCCTGTATTGCATGTTAGTTTCTCCCATTGAAGACTTGAGGAAGAAGTGGTGACTTTTGACTTTTATTTTGGTCCACTGTCCAAAATCCACAACGTGGATTTTGTTCTCTTTGTTTAAAATGTCAAAAACACCTGCAGAATTATTCGAGCTCTATATCACTTTGTATTAATACTGCGCTCAAATCAGTCAAACCCCATTGTGTACAATAAATGTACTTCACAGCTCAACATTCACATGTAAGTAAACAGAAATGATGACAGACCATTGCTAGACTGCTAAAAGACACACTTTCTTGAATCCCTGAATTTATAAGAAACCCTGAATGAAAAATCTCACTGTTGAATCAGGGAAATAGTTTGCGGTTAAAGTGTCGATCAAGCCTACAGAACCACCATGAATTTCGAATAAAGGGGAGTATCTGCCCAGTAAAAGCTTGAAACCTTCCATAAAGGCTGATCTCTTATACCCTTGCTGAAATTTTCTTGATCCTCACTCCTGAGAGAAGAAATAAAAACTCTGAAATGACCCACGTGATAGAAGACTCATGAGGAGCATTCAATTCAGGGAACTGGGATACACCTTCTGTTTCACTGTCCCAGATGAAAACTGAGTCATAATTTCCTGATGGCACTGTCCAAAGGTCACCTCCCCTCCTCTCTCTTTTTAGGTTTCCCGCCCTTTTTCCTCTTCTCCCTTTTGGAGGGCCCCTTATCCAAAATGCCCAGCTCTGCATTCCGCAGACAGTGGGAGCACCTTCAAGTGCTGCAGAGGCATAGCAGACCACCACTGGCAGCGGCATGCATGGAGTCTGAGCCCCAGCATCAGCTGCCACCAGGCCTCAGCACTAGGTTTAAGCCCTGCCAAGAAGAGCTTTGACTGGGGAGAAAGTGCAATGTAGCTGCAATACGGCCTGTGTGTTGACAAGGAGCAAACAACTGTGTCTTTCAAGGAGCAGAGTGATAACTGTCCAGCATTACCCACCTCAGAGTTGATGAAACCAGCTCCAAGTAAAACCCTCATGCCACAGTGGGGCCTCGTGTGTATGTGCTGGGAGGCTGGCAGCTGTGATACTGTATTAGGGCACACACCTCAGAGCACTTATTCATCTAACTCCCAAATCCTTGAGGTCACTACTGCACTGACACGCAGCTCCAATTTCTGCCTCCCAAGGCTTCCTATGTGCTTGGCTCGCAAAACAATATTGTTCTTATTCATGGTCAAATACCACAACACAGCAAATGTAATGTACTGTCAATTAATCAATTAGCTGGTCGAGGCAAGATTAATGAGCTCCAATCTTGACTATCCTTCCTCACAGAAAGGACACAGAAACATAACTTTTATAGTTTTTTTGGTCATGTAGCATTTTTTGCAGCAAAGCATGGCAGCTTTCTGTCTTCTACTTTGCACTTGTGAGTCTGTATGCTCTGGAAGTATGCGATGCCTTCAGTAAATTTTTAAACTGCAATAGCAAAAGTAGTTTAACAGATCTTTCTTATTTTTCTTCTTCCTCTTTCGGCTGCTCCCATTAGGGGTCACCACAGTGGCTCATCTGCCTCCATCTCACTTTGCCATTCCATCCTCTTCCTTCTCACCAACCCTCTGCATGTCCTCCTTCACTATATCCGTGAACCTTCTCTGTGGTCTTCCTCTTCTCCTCACACAGTTTCAAGAGCTGTTTAAATTACTGTCTGGAACATAAACATCAAGTTTAGGTTATTTTGACTTTTTTATTGCTTTAAATTTCATCTTTTAAACAAAATTAAATGTGCAGTTCTATATATAAATTAAATACTGGCACAGAACAGGAACCGTGCATATCCACTAGGACTGTGAAATTATTCAAAATTCAAATTTCATTAAAACTTTGGCTTATAACAATTATTAAAATAATCAAGGTAAAAAAAAACATTTTGTCTAATTTATTCTTTCAACACATAAAATTCCAAATTCACTGCTCACCAGGCTGTAGCACGTTTAGTTCAATTCACATTTATTTACTTAGATTAGATTAGATTAGATTAGATTAGATTACTTTATTGTCATTTCAACTTCATATAAAATACACAGTGAAATGATATAGTGTTCCCCCAGGACCCGGTGCCCCATACAAGGGTGGTGCCGGCCGG
>VUQH01058448.1:1719-12831 GCA_015106775.1 Etroplus canarensis
GCGAGGTAAAACTATAAACATCTCTGCCTCAACAGACCACACACACACACACACACACACACACACACACACACACACACACACACACACAGTAGTATAAATTCTCCTAACAATATACCCTCTTCAGGTAAGGAAGCAACACTGAATAAACACTACAGCTACAAACACACAGAAAGAACATGTGTGCACACATATTCACACTGGATCAACTGTACAAATAGTCACACGCTCAGATAGTTAGCCAGCGGCAGTCTCCTCCAGCCCGCTGAGTTAGCTCCCACTCCTACCACCATTACCACTATTGTAAATAATCCTCAGAATGTATTTACTTGGGGATTTCAGAAACCTGGAAAAAAAGAACGAGGTGAAAAGAAAAAAGGCTGGAAAATGAAGGAATGTGTTTCACATTGGTCAGTCAGCGGGAACCCTCAGGCCTTATTGTGTTTCTGTTAGAATTTGCTTTGGATTGCTTTAGGGGATGAAATAGAGTAATGTGGTAGGTATTCGCTCTATATCTGTGAACTCTCTTTTTTTCTGCTTTTCTTAGTTCCATTTAATGCTAAAAGTGGGAATGGAAAGACATGACATCAGCTTACTAAACACAACAACACGTTATTTACAGGTATATAGGGCACACTATATAAACAACAGCATGCCAAATCTGTTAAAAGTAAAGGGATAACATGACTGTAGACTTGAAGTTTAAAACGCTGCTTTCCTGTAAGTGCTGAGAAAGTTAGAATACATCCCAATCTATAATTAATAAGGGCCAATATGACATTTTGAATTGGGTTCTTTTGTGGTTTGCCTGACTAGGATTTGTATAGGTTTTTCTTGCTCCTATAATTACTATAAAATGTTTTATGTTGCAAACAAAAAGTAAGTCAGACACATAGTTTCTGAACCACTATACTCTTTTTCCTACCTTAAGTTAGTCCTGCATCGCCTCCATATGAGAACGATTACATGGTCTGCTCTGATGAATAAATTAATCTAATCAAATTCTCTATTCTATGACATCTATACCTAAATTCCTCTCACTGTGAAAGCAAAGCAATCCTCAGCCTCTATGACACCCCATCTTAATTCCTCTATAATTTTGTAATTCCTGTACCTCCTGTGGGTGATGGTCCCCCCAGGCTCTTACCACAGGCCTGGTTCAGCTCTACTAAGCCTACAGTACATTTCAAAAAGAGCTAGCTGATACATCCTAAAAGCCTCCTAGGGGATGTACTTGGCTGGCTTGGGAATACCCTTCGCTGGAGGAGGTGGCCCTGGGGAGAGAGAGGTCTGGGCATCTCTGCTTAGACTGCTGCCCTGTGATCCAGACCCGGACAAGTGGGAGAAAATGGATGGAAATAATAGCTGATGGCTTTAAGACTGAATTTTGATAAAATCATTTACCCTTTTGCTCTCACATTTACTATTTACCTCTTTGCTTGCTTAAATATGATTGGTGAATAAACTACAAGTGGGCAATAAACAGAAACAGAAACTTAAGAATCTGCATATTCCTATGATTTATAGATGGTAAATGACCAAATGAAACTCTCAGGTGTGGGTTTTGAGCTTTTTAAGGTGTAAAAAATGTAGAACCACTTTGAATGTGCAAACAGAAGTACCATGTTTTTTAAAGACAGTCCAATGTATGTACAACTAAAAAGTGGTAGTCTCAGGATCTCAGAGATCAACTAAGATAACTAATATGGGTGGAAATTTCAATAATAAAAACTGTGAACAACAAAAGATATTAAAGGTAAATAGCCAAAGCCATGACAACTGATTAACTAAATGATAGTCACTTTCTTTTTTCTGCTTTGGGCAGAAATCTCTGTGCATCTGAGCTTGTGGAAAGCAGATATCAAAATCGATGTAATGTGAGATATTTTGGTACATCTGGTATTAAGCTTTGCAGAAGCATTTTGGACCACTTCATGATCCAATGAGTACCAGCTAAAGCCCATTAAAAGGAATTTTAGTGGTCTAAGAGTGATGTTGTAAAAGAATGAAAAATCTTCCCCATACCAGTAAGTCTCCATTTAGGAGCAAAAAATAGGGAAGCAGCCTGAAAGAGACTAGGAATCACTGCTCGCATCCCATCTACATGAAGTGATTATTAATACAGTTGAGGAAAAGTTAATACAAGTTAGATGTTTAAGAGCATGCGCTAGCACCAGTAATAGAGTTAAGCAAACACACATACATTCACTTTTGTGTCGAGATGAAATGCATGAATCATCTGTTCCTCAGGTTAATGACAAGTTTTAGATGACAAACATGTATTTCTGTGTGCATAATGTTTTCTGTTTACAGTATCTCCACTTCCACTTATTCACTTGTTTGTCATAAACCAGTGTGCGGAAGAGTATATCAATCAGTTCTCTTTCCTTAGTCTAGTACAGATTTCCGTCATTTGACATCCAGCGATGGCCCTACTGATGAGTCTTGAATACAGTTGCCTGTCTCCTGGCAACAGATGTCTCCAACTCTGGCACACTGAGTGCTCGCTGTGCCGGCACAACTAGCACGTAAAAAAACATCACATATGACAAATAATATAAACTACATCTATAAGACTATATTGAAATGGAAAATCAATACAAAAAGTGTCATTTAGGGACAAAAAATGACCCTGAAAATAAGAAATATAGAAGTTGTATTTGAGAAGATAAGAAGATTGTGAAATTACGAGTACATCATTAAAATGAAATATTGACCTATTTCATGTATTTTGTACACGTCTGAAATGCATACATACATATATGTGTGAATGTATATGGATTGGAACTATAAATAAAAGTGACTGCATTGAGTATATACAAATATGTGATGTACCCAAACTATCTGATATATCTCCTCGTAACCCTCCTTGTATCTTATTGCTTTGTTGAACGGGAAAAAGAAAGCTCTACAGTTTATACAATCTGATCTCCTCCTGTTATTATGTTTATTTAGCACTCTGCAACTGGCAGAGTATTTTGCTGATACAAGTGAAGATACAGGCACTGTGGTTAACAATGCCATATCACAAAATGAAGGTCCTTGATGTGAATCACAAACCCACAGAAGGTGCCATGGTCAACATCACTTGGTAATGAGTTATGTAGTAAACACAAACTCATACTCCTTTCATGGAGAAACTACGTTTGTATTATGAATTCACAAAGGTGATTTATTAGCATTACATAATCTGTAAGGTATTTTTTCCTATTAAACCTTATTTTGATCAAGAGTATCATGTTAAAAATCTGGAGTGACTGTGAAGTATTACTGTTATGGAATGGATTACTGGTCAATCATAAACACACATCTTGCTTTGAAAAGCATACAGACATTGAGGGATATACCTTAGCTTAGAAAATGTGTACATAAATGAGCTCTTTAATATTCTTCTTACTACTTACTTCTACTACTTCTTACTCAGAAATTAGACAATCAGTTATGCAACATATTGTGCTCTTGACAGTGACTATATGACAGTGTCCCCTGTAGTGTAGTGGTTTACAAATTCCCCTTACAAGCGAAAGGTCCCTGCTTCAATTCCAGGTGGGGACACAAGCCCCTCTTACCATGGAGGGTTGTGTCAGGAAGGGCATCCGGTGTAAAACCTCTGCCAAATTACCAATGTGGATTAATCTGCTATGGTGACCCCTTGGGGAGAATGCAAGGTAGCAGCTGAAGCTACATTTCTATTTTTATAGCATACAATAGATGTGTTACAAGCCTCAACATTTGCATTAGCTGTTGCCAAACTAGTAGTGGGATTTTTTTTAATGTCAATATAGAAATCAATATAAACTCTTCTTTTTCTTCTTTTGACTGCTCTCATCTGACAAAGGGATGGATAAAATGAAATGCAGACAATTGACGGTAAAGTGGGTGTAGGGACTTACTTTTTATGCTGATTCTCCTTTCGGTCAGCCGAGCCCAAGCTCTGGAAATAAATGCAGAAAAATAGACATTAGAATTGCCTTTACCCATCCTTAAATATTCGAAGAGGACTCTCCTGTACATGCTGTAAAACAATGGGATGGTTGAAAGCATCTAAAAACACTACATAAAGATATTGACCCCCTTCTGTATTTCATTGTACTATTGTAGGTTTGGCTGTAGTGAAAGTTCAAAGGGCTACACGAGAAAAAGCTCAGTGCAGAGTCAGCTTTATAATTGGCACTTAAATTATTTCCATCAATAGCAGTAATACAGCTGGAAATAATAGTATATATCAGGCAGAAAAACAATGTGTAAGACTAGGAGAAAAAGCATTTAGCTTAGGGATCTGCATAAAACATCAAAAGGACGAGCGAATTAGTTATTCTGAATCAAGAACACAGACAGATATTTTGTCTTAACTGAGTTTAGTTTATTACCAATGATGTGATCTATCTTAGTGAAGAGCAATCAAATGATCATCGCCATCCTGTAGAAGCCAGTTACATTAAGAATGACCTTGCCTCCAGTAAAAAAAAAGAATAAGCTCTCTGGACAAAATTACAAACACTTATCCTGTGGATGTACTTTATTTGCATGCGTTTATCAAATTGTGGTGTCTGTGTGCAAGGCTGCATGAATGTTTGTTTTAAAGTAAAGGGGAGAGTGGGAAAGAACAGTGGAAGAGCCATGTCCTTAATGATGCTATCAAATGAGTTTAGAAAGTCCAAGGGCAAAACCAATACATTCTGCCAACTGCTCATCAGGGGATGTTGAAATGCCTACCTCCGGCAGAGCCATACACAATGACACAAAATACATCCATACACCCTGCTGTCCACATCTTTCTGGGGTGTATAACACTCAGAGGGGAAACATGCTGAGAGAAAGTGTACAAACAAAACACACCAACACACACAACTGCCCTTAGGCTGGAGACTATTTTGGAGTGAAATCTTGTTGCTGTTTTGCATTTTCACCTTTGGGAAAAAACACTACTCCAGGCTCTTTAAATGCCAAAAGCACCTTGGACCTAAAAATGGAGAAACTGAACCCTCAGAATGAGTCAGGCAAGCAAATACTGACAAACCATCTGAAAACATCATCTTCTTGTAGCACAGTTTAACCACTTAAATCTGATGCAACCGCTCTGTGGAATCATTGAAGGTGAGTACATGTGAAGAGGTTGTGACTGGTTAACCTAACAAGGAAATCTGTTCTTGGAATTAGGAAAAAACGTAATGACTCAAAGTATTGCACTGCTAAATACTATGAGCTTCAAAATGGTTCTAATACATCCACCTAAAACTAATTCTAACTATAAGGAAATATGTTATAATATGAACTGCTAACTTTCTCAAGAACATTTTCACAAATTCCATTATTTTTCTAAAACAAGCCTGTACTAGCATTAAAGCTAGTGGCCGAATACATTGAACTGATTGGCTCAATACAGAATAGGTGACAGCACTTGTTTTTAATTGCACTGTAGATACCGTTTATGCCATAGATACTGGAGATGCTGGCTATGACAACAAAAAGTAGAAAGGGGCAGAAAGTGTAATGTGTCAACAAAGTTACATACAAAGAAAAGGCAGTATACAAATGCTGTCACTGAGGATTTTGACTAATACAAATAACCACCAACATCTTTTTTTAAAAATTTATTTTATTTTCCTCCTTAATTTGTTAATCAATCCAATTTCATTACGTTTATTCGAATTGAAAAATGATGCAAGGGTATGCAGTATGTGTGTAATGTGTAAGTGAAAAAATTTGAAAAAGAAAATAAACATATTGGCAAAAAAAAATAAAATAAAAAAATAACCACCAACATCTGGATCTGTACACAGACTTCGAGGTAAGTGCCACTTGTGAATATTAAACCATCGACGTGTCACCATATACACGATAATATACATGACATGCTACAGCTGCATCTGTTTTATGCTCAGCACACAATGCTCCCAAATGCTAACACTCCTTCTCTTTATGCATTGTGGCACTAGCCCACAATGTCAGCTATGTGCTGCTCATGACAATATGCAATCCTCATTATCACTCGTATTTGTAGCAACATATCACATTAATGATAGAGTGACATCTCTACAGAGATTGGCATCAGTCTTACATACAAGAGTCCAAACTCGCTTGAGTCTGAACCGGAAGACTGTTTGTGATATAGGATTAGAGGCAGGAAGGATTATAGGAAGTGCGTACTATAGATCAAGCTGCCACCCTATTTAATCCAAGTAAAGTTGCTCATCATTTCCTTTAGCTGCTGCATTTTTGGGCTGCCTTCTCTTCTTCCTACAATATAAATAAAATAGTCTACTAACACAGCTTTTTATATTTTATTTGAACTGTTCTCTCACATGCTAAAAATAAAAAAAAGTGAGTTTTCATTGTCAAGCTCAGAAAAACGCAAGTGTTTCAAAAAGCATTCCCTTCTTTTGAATCTCAACCTGAACATCAGAAATACTTTTGTACGTGTGCATTTGTGTGTGCATGTGTGTGTGCCATGTACTTTCATGTGAGCAGTGTGAGCTGACATTTTGATCAGCAAGTGACTCTTCTAGTCTGGCGTTTAGCGTGTGTGCTTTTATGTGTTCAGTGCTGTGACATTTTGACCAACCTATGACTTTTCTGTCCATATATGTTTGCATATAATTTTCATCCTCCAGGAAGGGACAGGATGTAGCATACAGAGTGATTAACCTTTTACCTGCCAACTCCCCCACAGTGTCTTCAGGTAGTACCACTCTCCCAAGAGGGATGAGGGCAGGTGGGTGTGTTCATTTGAAAGACAGGTCTGTGGGGGGGGGAGGAGGACTATTTTAGAACCTTTGATCAGGCTAAACTGATGTTTAACATTAGAGAATTAATGATTTGCAGTTATATTGTCTATATACCAATAACATTACTACAAAATTACAAGAAAATGCTATTTTACACTTGTATGGCAATTTTTATTTCTCATTTATTAAAAACATTACTCATAGAGTGCTCGGTCACGTTTAATTCTTCAAATGCTGCTCCCTTGTATTTGCTGTGGGGTTGCCACAGAAGACTAATCTGAATCAGTAATTTGGAAGAGGTTTTATGACAGATGCCCTTCCTGATGCAATCCTCCATGGAGAGAGGGACTTGTGTCCCCAACTGGAATTGAACCAGGGACCTTTCACTTCCAAGGCTGGAAAAGTAAGTGGTGCTACAAAAAAAACAGCTTCAGGAACATGTTGAAACTAATTAGGTCAATTGGCAACAGGCCGTAATGTGATTGGGTATAAAACAAGCACCTTAGAGAGACAGAGTCTCTCAGAAGTAAAGACGGGCAGAGGTTCAGCAATCTGCCAGATTAATTTTAGCTGGATATGAAAATGTCAGCATTGCATGTCGTTGTCCCACATAAACACAATATTTGCATCATATTTAGTTTGTGAGATCTGGTCATCTTATACCAGGGATCCGCAACGTTTACTATTAAAAGAGCAATTTTAAAGCCATTCTGGACTCCAAAAAATCTGTGTGGAGCCACAACATATATTTGAGCCATTCTCATACCTGTTTATTTATTAAGCTGTTTGTTATGTTTATAATGATTTCTTTTAGCTGATCTAACAAAAGAATTTCCCAAATTTGGGATACATAAAGTGTTCCGTATCGTATCTTAATGAAGATGGCACAGCATGTTAAGCATAAATGACTAATAAATAAATAAATTACTAATAGTTGTCATCAAAGTCAGATAGTAATCCATTGAAGACTTTGATCTCAGAACCTTTATCCGAAAGTTACAATCTACTGTATATTTGGGCTGAGGGGAAAAATATTTGAGCTTCTATATGGGCCCGCGGCCTTGGCTGATGACGCCAGGGTCGCGGGCCCTGTGCAAGGATGACACGGGTGGATGAGATACTAGTTGGTGGCAGTAATGCGCTATTTTGTTGTTTGCCAACCGCCAATAAAATTTATGAGAAGAAGAAGAATAAGAATATTTGGTGAAGTAGAGGTCAGTTTCTGCACTATTTTGTTGTTTGCAAACCGCCAACAAAATTTACAAGAAGAAGAAGAAGTAGTTTCTCAAGCAGCAGCAGCTGCACAGAAGCTCCTTAGCACTATAATCACTACAGTTGGAGTTTTCAGTTTCCGTCTGGAAAACATAGTAGCGACATTGAGAAGAAGTATATGAAGAAGAAGTAAGTATAAGGATTCATCTCAAATGCAGTCATTTCCTAATTCCTAACACTAGTGAGGATTGTGACATCTGTTTGACACAGCTTGAGCTACAAAATTCAGACAGTGGTGGAAAAAAAGAAAAGAGTGCCTGTACCTGAAATGTAACCATGACCTAACCAACTGTCTTTTTTAATCCATAAACCAAACCAACATTCCCTTTAAGCTGTGCGCTTGCATGCACGCTGCATAGATTTGCTGTGTGCGGAGGACGCGGTAACAGCGAGTGATTGCGTAAGTGCGCAGCTTAGAGGGAACTTTGAACCAAACCCCGTTTTTTTTTAAATCCAGCAACTTATCCCAGTCATTTTTAATCCGTAAACCTTACGTAGTAATTTTTTCATAAACCTAACCTGATTAATTTTAAATCCTCTCTTTAAATCATCAAACCAAGCCCAGTCATTTTTAATTCTTAAACCAAATCCAATACTTTTTAATCGTTAAAACATCAGAAACCTTAAACGTAACCTTGTCGAATGCAATGCTTAAACTCAACCCATTAACTTTAAATCTTAAACAATCCAGTTATTCTTATTCCTAATTGATTCTTTTTGAAACATTGAACCTAACCTAGCCATTTTAAACCTCAAACCTAATCCATTAACTTTTAATCCTTAACCTAACTCTAGTCATTTTTAACCCTTCAACCTAGCCTACTTATGTTTAACTCTTGAAACTAACGTAGTAACTTTAAATCATTGACTATTAACTGAGCCATTGTTAATCTTTAAAATCTTATGCAGGTGCTTTAAATCATTAAACCTAGCCCGGTTATTTTTAATCCTTAAACGTATGCAGTCATATTAAATTCTTAACTCTAACAAATCAATTTTAAATCCCTAAACCTAACCCATTTTAGAGCCTAACCCTAACCTATTTATTTTTAATCCTTAAACCTAACCTGGTCATTTTCAATACTTAAACCTAAACCAGTCTATTTTAATCCCTAAATTTGTCATTTAAAATCTTAAATCAAACCCAGTCATGGTTAATCATTAAAGCTAATTGATTAGTTTTTAATCGATCAGGTTTAAGGCAAAAGTTTTTGTACAACTGTCTCCTGGTGGGTTGTTTGTCAGGGTTTCAACCATGTTTTTAGGTTGGAATCCCATATTAGCTATTTTCACCCACTTTCCCTTCAAACACAAGGCTATTCATTTGCTTTTATGTCTGTTACCTAGCAAAAATATTTTAACCACAACAATCATGTCACCTCTGAATCAGTCACTGAGATCAAAGTCACGGAGTCGTCAAAGTCAGATAGTATTCCATTGATGACTTTGATCAAAGTCACAGAGTCATCAAAGTCAGATAATATGCCATTGATGACTTTAATCTCAGAACCTTCATCTCAAAGTTACAATCTTTATTTGGTTAAGTAGAGGACAGTTTCTGAATGCATTCTGTTTGCCAACTGCCAATAAAATTTACAAGACGAAGAAGAAGCAGCAGCTGCACAGAAGCTCCTTAGCACTATAATCACTACAGTTGGAGTTTTCAGTTTCCGTCTGGAAAACATAGTAGCGACACTGAGAAGAAGTATACGAAGAAGAAGTAAGTATAAGGATTCACCCCAAATGCAGTCATTTCTAAATTCCTAACTAGTGAGGACTGTGATATCTGTTTGACACAGCTTGAGCTACAAAATTCAGAGACAGTGGTGGAAAAAGAAAAAAAGAGTGCCTGTACCTGAAATTTAACCGTGAACTAACTGTCCTTTTTTAATCCATGAACCAAACCCAGTTTTTTGTTTTTTCAATCCAGCAACCTATCCCAGTCATTTTTAATCCGTAAACCTTACATAGTAATTTTTAATTCTTAAACCTAACCTGATTAATTTTAAATCCTCGCCGTAAATCATCAAACCTAGCCCAGTCATTTTTAATTCTTAAACCAAATCCAATACTTTTAAAACATTAGAAACCTTAAATGCAACCTTGTTGAATGTAATGCTTAAACTCAACCCATTAACATTAAATCTTAAACCGAATCCAGTTATTCTTATTCCTAATTGATTCTTTTTGAAACATTGAACCTAACCTAGACATTTTAAACTTGAAAACTAATCCAGTAACTTTTAATCCTTAACCTAATTCTAGTCATTTTTAACCCTTGAACCTGCCTACTTATTTTTAATCCTTAACCTAACTCTAACTAGTCATTTTTGTTGGCATCCTTCTGTCTTCATGAGACAGTGGTGTAGCTTCCAAAAAGAGCTACAAAGCCTGGGCAGGGTAGCATGAAATCATCTGTTGTCCGTGCAGCAGATCTCAAATTTGGAGTTATTTCACACTTTTTTCTTCACTACATAATTCCATATGTGGTCATTCATAGTTTTGATGGCTTCAGTGAAAATCTACAATGTAAATAGTCATGAAAATAAAGAAAAACCATTAAATGAGAAGGTGTGTAAAAACTTTTGACTGGTAGGGTACAGGTTATGTTCATAATAATAGCTGTGTGTTTAAAAAGGTGAGTAAACCTCAAAATTCTTCAAATAAATTGTATTTTAATGATCACAAATGCATTGGGGACACTGCACATTCTATTTCAAAGCAAGAAAATTGGAAAAAGTAATTGAATTTGATAATATTTTACAGAAAGTCAAGAAATATAATGTTCAAAAAAATAGCAGTGTTGACATCTTTCTTTACAAACTCAAAAATGTACTGTATAAACTAAGAGATGCTTGAAGATTCAACTTTCCTGAGAATCATAAACTAATATTTAGTTGCATAACCACGGTTTCTGATAACTGCTTCACATCTGTGGTACATGGAGTTGACCAACTTCTGGCACCGGTCAACAGGTATTGCAGCCCAGGACAATTGTATTACGTTCTGCAATTCCTCTGCATTTCTTGGTTTTGCCTCATGAACAGCATTTTTTATGTCAGCCCACAAGTTTTCTATGGGATTAAGGTCCGGGGATTGTGCTGGCCACTCC
>VUQH01058451.1:0-15123 GCA_015106775.1 Etroplus canarensis
CCGATGCTGCGGCTGGGCGGGTTCTGGGGGCTCCGATCTCGGCTTGCTGTGTGGACCGGGACTTCAGTCCTCGGTGTCACCTGATGCCGGTGGCCGGGGAAGAGGACACCGCGGGTGGGGTGTTGTGCTGAGCCGGAGGTGGGCCCTGGCTGGCTGGCCGGCATTACCCTTGTATGGGGCACCGGGTCCTGGGGGAACGCCGTTTTGTTTAAGTGTGTGTTTATATGTAGTTGAAATGACAATAAAGTAATCTAATTTTAAAAAATGACAACAAAGAAAGATGCATCACATTCCTTTATGGCAGTAATCTGATCTACGTTTCTTACTCTGTAAGAGACGGTCTGACCCGACCTTTACTCTACACGGAAACAACGTCAGCATCCATCTTTCTACCGCTCAGTTTTTGCAGTCTAACAGCAACCAGATTTAGCCTGGTAAGTGATGTGGTGATTTCAACCGTGTTGGCTGGGCAGCTAGGTCCATCTTTTTTGTACAGTCTTTTCTTTACATATCCTTCAGTTGAAGGATGTGTGACTCACTGTTCCTTTGCATGTACTCTTAAAACTTAGGCCTTGTCTGCTCTGTTTGGTTTTCGTGTTTGCCAGGTCCTGTTTCTTCTGGGATGTCATTTAACTCTCTGGTCAGTCTCACAGCAATTGCTTGCATTGTTTGCCATTTACCTTTCATGCTGTTTCCTCCATTTTTTTTTCCTGCCGCTTGCTTTCTCCTGTGCTGGAAAATGTTGGCGTGTTTAATTGTTTTTTCAAAGGTTATTTTAACATCTGGCCAGGGGACAACAGTTGAAAAATTGGCTATTTGGCCAACACTGGCACGTTTGCAGTAATGATGATGATTAATGTGTGTTTCACCTGAGGGGGGAGCAAAGAAAGTAATTTGTGACCTTTTTAGGGAAAATATTCTACACAGAACTTTACATATGATAAACATCGTACAGCAGCAACAGCAGAATCAGACGTTTCATCAGAACACATTTATATCCAGAGAGCTGGGTATCCTTTCAGTTCCCCGGCCATCCCCTCCATGCGTGTACATGGTGGCGGTGTGTATGTTGAAGGGGGGGAGGGGGGGAGGGTGGTGCTGACCAAACACACACACACACACACACGTCCCTACACTTCCCCCCCCGGAGACTGAGCGCCCTACATTCAACCATCAAACCCACTGTTACATAAAGCCACTACTGCCACACAAGCCGGCTTGCTGCCTGTTGCCAGGCAACAAGCCCCCGAGCCCCATCGCCGAGTCTCGCTGGGCCGCGGCTGTACCTGGAAGTGCTCAAATGGGTCAGTGAGGACAAAAGAAAAGATACAAACTGGGGAGGGGGGCTGAATGCGTTTCTGGGACTGTGCAGAGCTGCACTCAGCATAATGTGCATAATGAGGTTTGTGAGTCCAGGAGGACAGAATGAGGAACATGCAGGGAGGAGGATGATGTGTGGAGATTCTTCGACAGGAGTTTTTTCTTTTTTTTCCCGCAAAACCAGACGGTAGCCGTCTGAGTGAACAGACTCACGACACAGGTGACACGCCTTCAAAATATTCCCCCACTTGGCCTTTTTGATCGTTTCAAACCCTTCCAGAGGTTTTAATTTCAGGGTCTGGCAAATGTGGAGGTCAATGCACCAGTTTATGTGATTTTTTTTTATAACTCGAACCTTAAGTTTGTGAGCTCACCCGATAACAAAGCAAACACACACGCATGTGTTCAAAAAAGACAACTAGCAGGTTCCAGGAGGATGTGGAAATGGGTAGATTTATCATAGCAATTATCACAGACTGTATATAAAAGATGGATGTAGGCCTCTGGTGTCTTGGCTCAACAAGCCAGAAGAGACCATATTTGCATGAAAGGCTGGAGTTCTAAGTTAATGCTAGGAAGCTTTGCAAGTTGCATCCATTAACAACTTACAGTCACACTCTACATGGAGAAAAGTACTGGGTACACCTGTATGAGCTTTAGGCTTTAGACTGAAGCAGCAGGGGATTGAACCATCAACCGTCTGGTTAGAAGATGACCCTCCTGAGCCACAGCCAAATTTGGAAGAATATAATAATCCAAAATGCTTTGAGAAAGTGAATCTTCAAGATTTCCCTTCAATGGAAAGGTGAGGTCCAGGCCAACCCCAGATAAACGACCCAAGCCTGGTCCCTCCTCCACCAAACCATACAGTCAGCACAGTGCAGTCAGGCGCATGAAGTTCTCCTGGCATTCACCAAACCCAGACTCATGCATCAGACTGTCAGACAGAGAAGCATGGTGTATCAGTCTACAGAACACGTTTCCACTAGGCCAATGTCCAGCGGCAGCGTGCTTTACACCACTCTGACGCTTGGCGTTGTGCTGGGTGGTGTAAGGCTCGCATGGAGCTGCTCGTGAAGCTCCCGGCACGCAGTTGTTGCACTGATGGAGATGCCAGGGAAGGATTTGGAACTCTGCAGTTATTGAGTCAGCGGCGTGCCGGTCACTTTGATACACTATGCACCTCAGCACTCAGTAACCCCGCTCTATAACTGATGGACTCTGCCACTTTATAGCTGAGTCACTGTGGTAATATAGTAATATAAACAGGCTCTAAGCATGTTTAATTCTGCTATAATGGTGGACATGGTCTCACTTGACTCACTTTTTTGGAGGAGCCAGCTTCAAGTGGCCATGAGCGGAACTGCAGGTCTTGCCGCTTCTCACTGGCAGCTGTCGCTTGGTTATTGCGTAATCAAAGCTCATCAACTACTATTAGATAAAGAAACTTAGTCTCTCTCTCTTGAGTGTTTTCCAGACTTTAGCCTGTTTTTTTCTTTTGAGCCTCAGCAGATTGCAAGTATATTTTCAAAAGATTTTAATCTTGCTGACAAAATGAAAAACACAGTACTTTTTTCTGAACAGGATGAGTGATGAGATTGGATCGCTCAGAGTTCATGGCCTGACTCACACACTGGGAGCATCTGGAGTTCACATTAATATTTAGTATAAGCCAGCAAAGTCAATAACTCTCAGTGTAGGAGACGGCAAACTGGAAATCCTACTTTAAATCCCGTCAAGAATCAAAATTGGAAGCAGAGCAGCATAACAGCGGCTCGGAGGTAAATGTTTACACACCATAACAGTGCCTCCCATGGATTGTACTACAACTTCAACTAATGTAGTTGTAGTTAAAAATTGAATCTTCAACACTGAACAGGCCAGAAAACCAGTGAGGGTGCAGTTACCAGTTGGTTAAATCCTATAAAGAGACAGCTATTGTGCATAGATTACACAATCTGCAAGACGGGTAAAATTTTTGGTTTCCACTTGTCGCACTTGTCATGGTCCCTCGTCTTCCAGGGGCGGATCTGCCTCTATTAACTCTATCATCACACAATGAAAAGAATATGGCACCACAACAAATCTGTCTAGAGAGGGCTACCCACCTAAACTCAAAAGCCGTGCAAGGGGGGTATCGATCAGAGAGGCAATGAAGCGATCAAAGGTAACCCTGAAGACGCTGGAAAGCTGGTGTGTCTGTTCATAGGACCAGTATAAGCTGTGCACACGCTTAGAGTTCCCCAAAAGGCACGTGGGAGACTCTCCAACCATATAGAAGAAGGTCCTCTGCTCAGATGTGTCTAAAATAGATTTTTCTGGACATCAAGGAAAATGCTAACCCAACCCCCCTCATCACCCCAAGAACACCATTCCTACAGTGAAGCATGGTGGCGGCAGCATCATGCTGTGGGGATGTTTTCATGGGCAGGGACTGGGAAACTGGTCAGAACTGAAGGCATAATGGATGGTGCAAAATACAGGGAAATTCTTGAGAAAAACTGTTTCAGTCTTCCCGGGATTTGGGCCTTGGACGGAGGTTCACTTTCAAGTAGGACAATGATGGTAAAGCAACACCGCAGTGGTTTAATGGGAAACAGGTTCTTGTGTTGGACTGACCTAGCCAAAGCCCAGACTTCTATCCCATTGAGAACTCTTGTATTTAATAATGGGCAAAAATCCCAGTGGCTAGATGTGCCAAGCTCACAGAGACATACCCTAAGAGACCTGCAGCTATAATTGCTGCAGAAGGCGGCTCTACAAATGACTGACTCTGGGCGGCTTGAATACATATGCATTCACCACTTCTTGTCTTTTAATTTCGTCTGTCTTGCAACAGACCCACTAATTACAGGTTGTATTGCAAAAAGGGAAAAATGCCAAAGGGGGGCGGATACTTTTGCGAGTCACTGCAAGCTGTGTTCTCTTCTTCGCTCTTTGCTGGAATTTGGGTTCTTACGGAGCAGTATGCCAGACCATCCGCATGTCTTGTTGTTACCTTGCCGTTACATGCTTACCTAGCTCCTCGCTGCCTCTCCTAGTGTGCTTCACCTCTGCCTACCTGGACCCCCACTCACTGTCACCCATGTCTCTGTGGAATCGGATGCTCGGATGCTAGGTCTCAGCTCTCAGCCAACTGAACGTATCTTTGCACATGCCCCTGGTTCTTTGCACCTGCAAGTTGCCCCATTAAAATGACTGAACTTCTGCTTTTCTGATTTCGGCCTTTTTGAGTCATCGCACTGACCAATCGTTTTTAAGCAGGATCTGGTTGCGTGCAGGTAGATCATCTGTACGGCTGCCAAGGCACACCCTTAGCAAGGCTGCCAGTTAACGTGGCAGCTTAAGGGACGTAATGCGGTTACTTGTAAACCATCAACATTAACGTTAGTGCTCCAGGTGCGATTTCAAAAAATTGGAAATATGTGATTTGACGTTTAATTTACCATGAGAATTCAAATGAGAATAAATATGTCAATATAAGACAACGTCCCTGTCATGGTTTGTTTTCTGTGAGTGGTTTTCTGGTGTATTTGGGTTTCTTGGTTCCTTTGGGCCTTTTGTATTAAGTTTTCATCAGTTGCTGCCTCTTTCTTTCCTCCAGTTGTGCCCTGCCATGTCTTATTTTGCCATTGCTCCTCTTGCTTATTATTATTCTCTAATTGAGCCTTCCCTCGTGTATGGTTATGTTTGCGTGCCCATTGTATGTTATTTAGTTCCCCAGATGTCTTCCTTCTGTCTTCCTGTCTTTTGTCAAGTTTTGTCCTGTGTCATGTTCACTGTAAGGTTTTCTGTTTCCTGTTTTACTTTGTAATCTGTCTGGTCTTGTTCATTGCGTCCTGTTTTACTTCCTGCCCTTGATTGTTTTCACCTGTGCTCCCTTCCCACCTGTTGCCACTCCTCTCGTCAGTCTGTGTCTATTTATTCACCCGCCTTCCTCCACTCTGTGTTGCGTTGTTAGTCTTCCCAGTGTGTCCCAGCCATGTCTGTGTGTGTAGTTCAGCTTAGGCTAGTCCTTGTCTATGTCTGTTTAAGTCAGTCCTAGTTAGTGCTTTGCACCTTAAACTTTGTCAGCTTTAAATAAAGCTCGCCCTAAGTTTGAACCTGGTTTTGAAGACCTGCGTTTGGGTCCTCTCCTCTCCGACACACAATCGTGACAGTCCAGACTGTATGGTTATCCTTATGGGCAGAACTAAAATTTTAGCTTGATTTTAATGATATAAATTTGTTTTAGAACATTTTGTTGTCTGTTTCTGAAAGCAGGCTACATATTTCATAAATTCAAAACGGAAACCACAAGGTTCTTACACACAAATGTAAAGTCTATTTCTCACAGTAAATACTTAACCGCACTGCCAGTGTGTGATGTTCTGTACAGTAGTGTCTTCTCAGATTGAACTGCGGTGGGTGCGTAGCGTCTAACAGAGGTTAAAACTGTCGACTCACAGCAAGAAGGTTCTGGGTTTGATCCTGCTGGCCGGTTTGGGCCTGTCCGTGTTGCGTTTGTGTCATGGCTGAGCTCAGATTGACCCAGGCGTAGACTAAATCACAGGGTTACAGCAGGCTGGGCCGGCAGGTGAGTGGCAGCTGGAACCTGCCGGCCCAGCTTGCATGTGATCTGTCCATGTCCTGTGGCTTCCCCTCACAGTCCAGAGACAAGTTCTGTTAACTGGTGATTCAAAATCAGGAGTTGGACCTACTGAGCTATTCCATTGCTCCGGAAAACTGGGCTTATGTTACGGACACGAGGGACAGCGCTGATTCTGACAGTCCACTGCGTTAAGTTCACCATGCATCGAATGAGATGGAATTTAGATGAGCAGAACCATGAATTGCTTAAAAGTGTTGCTCATTCTTAAAAAAGACAAATCTGTCTAGGCGGCGAAAATGTGTGGGTGTCTGTTCGCAAGTGTGCACAAACCAGATTAGTTATGTTTAAAAAAACAAAAACAAAGAAAGATGCATTTAATTCCTTCATTGCAATAATTCGATCTACATTTCTTACTCTGTAAGAGATGGTCTGACCCAACCTCTTTCTACGCTGAAACATCAACATCTGACAGTCTGCAGGCTCAGTTTTTGCCGGGTAACCGTGACCAGTTTTGACTGGTGGAAGCGGCATCGCAGTTTCGGCCTCATACTTGTCACTGTGAACATATTTTGAAATCAAATCAGCATGTGTAAGTATGATGGAACGTGATTTGAGATGTAACATGTGACACATTTGCAATCTTATACATTTTTTTCAAACCGTAGTGTCCAACAGATGCTTTGAAATCGGCTGATTTACCTCAGCCTTAAATTTGCCCTTTGTGACCTTTACGTCTTGTAAACGTCTTTGCTCTCCTTTTTCTCTTCTCTCTCTCCCCTCACCGCCAACCAGTCGAGGCAGATGGCTGCCCCTCCCTGAGCCTGGTGCTGCCTGAGCTTTCTTCCTGTTAAAAGGGAGTTTGTCCTTCCCACAGTTGCCGAGTGCTTGTTCATAGGGGATTGTCTGATTGTTGGGGTTTTCTAACACTGTAGGATCTTTACCTTACAGTGTAAAGTGCCTTGAGGCTACTTTTGTTGTGAATTGGCACTATATAAATAAATTGAATAATAATAATAATAATAATAATAATAATAATAATAATAATAATAAATATTATCAGATAGTCTGCCTATTATAGATAATAATGACAAAAAGTGTGGAAAAGATCCAACAAACAAGTCAGCTCCTGTGGTGGTAAATGTTGTAATGGACAAATGAACAAAAGTGAGGTCCCTCAAAATGTTATCAGATGTTCTGCTCATCACAGGTATGAACCACGCAGAGATTGGTAAAGATCCAGCCAACCAGTCAGCTCCCGTAGTGGTAACAAGGTTTGTAACAGACAGAAAGACGACCCCAAAACTTAGGTATACTGGAGGTATAATAATTTACATGTGTAAAGCATCAAGTCTGACTGTGTCATGAAATAACCATTGCAACTGCCAACCTTAAAGCTCTCTTGGAGTGCACACAGGACCACCATTTTAGACACAATGCTTTGTCATCTTTCATCTGGGATGGCCTAAAAATCGCACAGCATATGGCATAACCACCAGTCATGTTGCATTTTCAGTCACTCTTTTAACTCCTACACGCCAACAGATCTCTACACTACCTCTCTTAATTATTAACGACACCCTCATCAATGTTTGATTCCATATTTTTATCATTCAGTATCCACACACAGTTCTCACTCATGATATGTTCCCTTTGAAATGTATACAGCCCCCAGTGCGCAGAGTCCCAGGCTGCGATTAACAGGCGGAGGGATTCTGGTGCAGAGAAGAAACCCAAACCTGTGAAGTCCTCTGTGGATTGGGTTTAGGATTATATAATTGTCTGAATTTCTCAAACTGTTTTTTTTTTATCGGGATAGTAATTTTTATCTAAAGATTTCACATCTATCCATAAATTTACCTCATTAATTCTTGAGAAAACATCTGACATTTCTTCTGGATACCAAAAAAACTCCAAACCTTTAAACCAGAACATAGTGGATAGAATGTTGAAATAATTAAATTTATATTTGGATGTAAACCTAATAAGATGTGCACTGCACTTAAAATCTTTTTGTTAGTAGAAGATCTGTTTCTTAAATCAAAGTAGTGATACTGTAGCATAACCACTCCACAGTGAAAATGCTGCATTCAAAATGTGATGCATAAAAGTATTAGCATAAAAATATAGTCAACTAAGAGCCCTGACTGTACATAATAGCTTATTTCTGACTCATGTGCAGTATATTATTGGATCATGGGTTTCTAGACATAATTTTTATGGGCAGGATTTCTGTAGCCGTCGGGTGGAGGGTCAGGTTTAGTGGTCTCAGAAGCTCGTGTCTGTGTTTTGCAGACGACTTGGTTTTGTGGGCTTCATCACTTTATGACCTCCAACTTGCACTGAGGCAGGGAGGCAGCCAGGTGTGCAGCAGAATGAGATGACAATTGGAACCTCCAAGTCTCAGATTATAGCACTCAGGGCGAGGATGGACTGCCCGCTCCAGGTCGGGAACGAGTTCAACTAGCTGAGGGTCTTGTTCATGAGTGAGGGGAGAGTGTAGTGGGACATCGACAGGTGGATCGGTGCGGCATTGGCAGGGATGTGGATGCTGCACCACTCTGCTGTGGTGAAGAGAGAGCTGAGCCTGACAGCAAAGCTGTTTGGTTACTAGCTGATCTCCGTTCTTGCCCTCACATGTGGTCACGAGCTTTAAGTAGTGACCGAAACTTCTGCCACTGCATGGATGGATGGATGGATGGATAGATGGATGGATGGATAACATGGAAATACTTCATTATTTTCCATCATTGGTTCTTTCCATGCTCTAACAGGCATTGTTAGATTGCCAAAACTTTAACCCACAGTTATTAGGGGTTTCCTCAAAGATAATGGCTGCAATATTATTTCTCCATAGTCACATTAAGTTACTTTTATTTATGTACTCCAATATGACATCACAATTTTCCTTCAAAGGCTTTGCAACCTCCTCAGATAACACTCTGAAGACTTCTGCCAGATATCTTGTGCTAGCCTGATAGACAGATTTGTCATGTCTCGATGCTTCGTTTCCATCTTGGGTTCGAAATCGTCTCCACTCCAAACGATCTCAGTGGGATCAGGGATTTTAAGTTAACCCTGGCGTGTTGCCATTTCGACAGCTTGACAGTGGTGTTTGTCACCATCAAACGTAAAGGTCTGGATCCAGGCACCCACTGTGCCCCAAAAACTGCTCTCATCAGTCAGGGTCCGTGCATCTTCTGGCGGTGTCCCGCTGCACGGTCGCCAGCAGGTCTTTTGGGTCCAGTGCTTTACATGGATGTTGGGATCCGGAGCCGTTTTTTTTTAAGCATTAGTGAGCACGTTCTCCTTTGGCAGTTCTGCTGGAGGAGTTTGTTGACCGAGCGGTACATGCCTGGGTTAGATCCGCATCGATGCCTGAAACTCAGGGTTCTTCTCAGAACATTGCAGAATGTACTCCAATCATCTCCTTATGATGCAGATGACAGTTTTGAGGTCATACCGTGCAGAGAGATTTAAAACTTTTACTCTAAGAGGTTTACCTGAAGCTACCTTTTGTCTCCTCTAATACTTCGTTCTCTCTCTCTTTGGCACGCAAAAACAACACAGCAACCTTGTTAATATGATACCTAAAATAACTCCTACTTAAGACTTTGTGACAACAATCCCAACACGGCCTATCGTCATACGAGCCGACTTGAAAAGCGCTGAAAATAGTTTCACTCTTTGAATTTCTGTCACTTCTCAGCCCATAAACCTCTTAAACAGAAGCAGTGGGAGAAGAGTAGCGCCCTCCATCCCAGGAGAGACACTCGAGGGAGAATTTGCGAATCTAGGACAGTCAATGGTGCTCCGGTTGACGGATACAGGCAATTGCATGGCAATCTACTGTAATCACTCAGTTTAACTATCTATAATTCAGGAGACGGAGGACTGGATGATTCAAAGGACAGCCAGCCCTTCTGTAAAAAAAGAAATAATTCAGTAGACGCCTCAGTCTCGCTCAGTGGGGACCTGCAGCATTTGAAAACAGCATACAGGAGAATAAAAAGAAAAGAGACAATGAATCTGATTCTCAGGGAATTATTCAGCACAGTGAAATTAAAAACTCTGTCATCTGCTGAGATACTGTTTCAGCAGTGTAGGATCTTCATAACGAGAATGTTCAAAGCTGTTACAAAAAGAATCCTAAAATTAATATCTGTGGGCAAATACCGCAAGAGCAAAGACGATAGAAGTTTAACTGACAGCGTACAAAAGCTCTTTAAAATCCTTTTTGGGGGGCAAACTTTTAAAGCAGCGATTCTATACGTGCAGTTTTTATGTCCCAGTGACTACTGAAATTAAAGTTAGTGTAGATAACAATTCTAAATGCAGTTAGGCCCGTAAGTTTTGGGAAAATTACAGATTTTTGCAGTTTTTTTCTCCGTGCAACACTACAGATTTTAAATCAGTCAAAATGTGAGTGAAGTGGAGACTTTCCGCTTCAATTCAGAATCAGAAAACTTTATTAATCCCAGGGGGAAACTGTTTTTTGTTACAGATGCTCAGACATACAGAAATAAATATAAACCGGAAAGGCAGTAGATATAAATTTGAGAGGTAAGAAAAATGATAAAAATGTAACATAGGTAACTCTAAAGTTAAACACTGGACAATATGTAAAACAGGAATATTTACAGTGTGAAACTGTGGAGTCATAGTGTTTGATGGTCACATGTAGGAATGATTTCCTGTGCATCCTGGGCCTTTTTGTAGATGACTTCTGTGTGTTTAATGAAGTCCAGTTGATTGAAAGTGTGCACACTGTATTTGTAGTCTTTCACTATCTCCGCACAGAACCCACTGATGGAAACAGGGGTCACTGGTGGGGTCAGTGGGTTTAACAACAGAACTGCATTAATTGTTCAGGAATTGCTTCTATTTTTCTGCATAGTCCACATTTTTAGAGGCTGCCTTTAGTTGCTGCTTGCTTGTGGGTCTCTCTACCTTTAGCTTTGTCTTCAGTAACTGAAAAGCTTCCCTACTGAGTTGAGACTTAGTCATCCAAGAAGTCCCCATTTTTTGCCTTGAGAAATTTGAGAAACTCACAGGTTTTGCAGTATGCTTTGTGTCGTTTTCCTTTAGTAATGGGAAGCACCTTTCACCCAGGTTTGCAGCATCTGGCTGAATCTGAGCATAGGACATAGCCCTGAACACCTCAGAATTCATCCTGCTACTTTGGTCAGTGGTCCCATCATTACTAAACAATAGTGACTCGCTTCCACTGGCAGCCATACATTCCTAAGTTATAGTATTCCCTCTACCATGTTTGACAGATGATGTGGTATGCTTCGGATCATGAGCCATACCTTTCCTTCTCCATACTTTTCTTGACTTGGCTAGATGTTCTGAAGCGTTTTTCTTAATCATGGAAAGAATTCTACGAGCACCCACTTTAGTTGTCTTCTGTGGTCTTCCAGGCCTTTTGGTATTGCTGATCTGAACAGTTCGCCTCATTTGTCTTTTCAAGAATGCTCCAGATTGTTGTTTTGACCACTCCTGTAGTTTTTGTTGTCTCTCTGATAGGTTTATTTTGGTTTTGAATCTGAATTAGAAGCCTACAGTACTAATGGCCTCCATCACTTGTATCAACATCTCTTTGGACCTCATATTGAGAGTTTCAGTGAACAGTTACCACATGCAAATTCAACACATGGAATCAACTCCAGATCTTTTAGCTGCTCTGTTTGTCAGGGAATACTGAGGGCCTCACCTGGCACAGGCGTAAGGGGGTCTTGGTCCAGCCCTTCCAACGACAGCTTCAGAGGCAGCTTGGCACACACGATGGAGATTTCTGGCAGACAGCTGAGAGGACAACATGATCTTAAGAAGCAGATATGGTATGAAGTCACTCTGAAAGCCTGACTTTTACCTCTAAAGGTAAATTAACAATCTGGTAAAGGCATTGGAGTAGAACTGGGTCTTGAATGCTGCAGGAATCTGTGAAGATGGGATGCTGGCGTGTGCCAGCCACAGGTGAAGTTGATGAGCCTGTGGGAAGTACCAATCCAAGGAGGAACCAGGACACCACAGGGGCGGGGAGGGAGAGCAGCCCGGATTGTAACAGCCAGGTTTTGCAGCTTTGTCTGTTTTATGGACTTGCCATCTTTGGATTGTGCCTCTGAGTACCAAGACAGATTTACCAGTCATTACATTAACCTCTTCTCTTGTAAATTTTAGTTTTGTCTCTTTGTAAATATGCATCATCCTACTTATTTTAATCCTCTTCTCATGGAGACTGTTGAACAGAGAGTCAGAAAAGAATCAAAATCAAGATCCTTTATTATTAATCCCAGGGGCGAAAGCACTTAGGTCAGCTTGGATTTAATGGTAGCCATTCAAGCCTTAAACTCTCTGGTAGTTCAGCATTTCAGAACAGATTCTCCTTGTCTGATCTGTCCAGCATGTTCAGCTTTACAACGCAAATCAGACCCACTTAGCCTTGCATCGATTCACTCCACTTAAATACATATCAGCACTCACAGTGCAGCTGATACCAAGATAAGATACGTTAAAATGAACTTTATTGATCCCTGTGGACAAATTGGGTCAGCGCAGCAGACTTACAGCAAGGGATGCAAACAGGAATGCAACCAGATGTAAAACGTCTACATGCACAGTAGCACTTGTGAGGCTGCAACTCTGCCACATAAAAGACATACTTTGTCCAAAGGGACGCAATCAGCATACCGTAGGCCTATTTCGAGTAGGGTTCAGTTTAGCTGAACTATAATGTTGACATTTTAATGTTATATTTCAGTGTTACGACATTTGAACTATGTTACTCTGTGTAACAAGGCTATCCTGTATAAATGAGTATTACTATAATGACAGCAAGGTTTGGCTAAACGTGGCAAAGCTTTTAGCACCAGATACAGGCTGTGTAGCAGGTTAGATTTGGCAGACTCCCTGCAGGTAGGTGTGGGTGAACAGGCCAGAGGCACTCTTATCCCACACAGGCCACAGGTGGGTTAGCCCACAAAGGGCCCATAACAGTTTTGCACTTTGGGGCCCCCATGAGAGAATTTCATGTGTAGGCCACATAGGGGCCACAATGGGTTAACCCACGCAGGCTCCATGTAGTTTTACCTCTTGTCAATGTGTATCTCCTATGGAAAGCCTAAATACTTTTTTCTATGGTTTTCTGTGGACAGTTTTCTGTGCGCTTGCCCATAGAAAACCCTTGAGACCCTCATGGGTTAGCTCATACAGGCCCCTCAATAGTTCTGCCCCTTAGACTTTGTGGGCCTGCCTGCATTGGTCCCACATGGGCCCCAAAGGGGCATGTTTGCTGAATAAAATCCCCTATCTTGTATCGCTCTCGGCTGTTACCGTGGAAATCAGTCATTAGTTATACCCCTTTGCTGTGAACCACTTGTTAGCTAAAATAAGTAATGCTCGATGTGGTACATACATGACATGGATTCTGGGAGCTGGTTACGTAATTTGGTTATCTAGCTAACTATCATTTTCTCAGACAGTAACCTACAGACATGTTTCACAGAACTTGAGGTGCTGTAAAAAAGTAAGTGAGCCTGCTTCCATAGGAATTCGGAGGGTAAGTAGCAGCCAGGCACTGCTAATCAAATGCACTTGATTAACTGATCATTAGTCAGCGTGAGCACCTCCATAAAAGAAGAGTTTTGGTTGGTCTGGAGCATTCAGGTGTATGATAGCACAATGTCATAATCTTCCTAGGAGTGGATGTCCCAGCAACTTCAACACATGATCAGGCCATGCAAAGCTCAGAGAAAGCAAAAAAACCCAAGAGTTCTACAGGCCTCAGTTAGCATGTTGAATGTTTAAGTTCACGACATTACGATTAGAAAAAGACCAAACAAGTATGGCTTGTTTGAAGAATCTGCCAGAAGAAAGACTCTTATGTCTAAAAAGAACATGAAAGAACAGCTTAGGTTTGAAATTAAAAATCGTTATTGTCATTATACAGGTGTTGCAGAGTATAAGTTGGGGAGTAGCCACACCTTCAGGTGCAGGGAGAGCTGAGAGTTGGAGAGATGCACGGTTGCATCCTTTGGACAGATGAGACCAAAATGGAAATGGTTGGATCATAAATCACAACACCACATTTAGTGAGAACCAAACACAGCATATCAGGGAAAACACCTCATACCAGCTATGGCGGTGGAGGGCTGATGATTCGGGCTCATTTTGCATCCACAGGACCTGGGCATCTTGCTGTCATTGAGCTGACCGTGAACTCCCCTTGTATACCAAAGTTTTCTAGAGTCAAATGCGAGCCCATCTTTCTGATATCTAAAGCTTGGCTGAAATTGGTTCATGCAACAGGACAATGATGTAAAGTGCAGCAGTGAAACTGCAACAGAATGGCTGAATAAGAAAAGAATCAAGGTGTTGCAATGGCCCAGTCAAAATCCAGACCTCGACACAGCTGAAATGCTGTGGTGGGACCTTAAGAGAGCTGTGCAGCAATGAACACCCACAAATCTCAATGAACTGAAGCAACACTGTAAAAAAGAGAGTAGCAAAATGCCTCCACAACAATGTGAGAGACTGATAAAGTCATACAGAAAACTATTACTTCAAGTTCCTGTTAAAGGTGATTCTACCAATCAAGGGGTATACTTATTTTTTCACATGACAGCAGGAGTCAAAAAAGCATTATTTTTACATAAGAGGACTTTGTAATGGTTATGAAATCAGTAAAAAAAAGAGCAGTTAGAAAAGTGTTCTGAGGTTTAATCTAAAGAAAATGTACCTCGTCTCGTCTCATCTCGTTGTCTACCGCTTTTCCGGGGGTCCGGGTTGCGGGAGCAGCAGTTCGAGCAGAGAAGCCCAGACTTTCCAACTCTTCAGGGGGGACACCCAGGTGCTCCCAGGCCAGCTGGGAGACATAGTCTCTCCAGCGTGTCCTGGGTCTTCCCCGGGGTCTCCTCCCAGAGGGACGTGCCTGAAACGCCTCCAGTGAGAGGGGTCCAGGGGGCATCCTGATCAGATGCCCGAACCACCTCAACTGGCTCCTTTTGATGTGGAGGAGCAGTGGCTCTACTCTGAGCCCCTCCCGGACGACTGAGTTCCTCACCCTATTTCTAAGAGTGAGTCCAGCAACCCTGCGGAGAAAACTCATTTCAGCCGTTTGTATTCGCGATCTCATTCTTTTGGTCATTACCCAAAGTTCATGACCATAGATGAGGGTAGGAACTTTGATAGACCGGTAAATCGAAAGCTTTGCC
>VUQH01058454.1:20235-46632 GCA_015106775.1 Etroplus canarensis
GGCTTAGGGGGGGGGGGGGGGGGGGGGGACTGTCTCACTGCAAAGTGGCTTGCTGTGGGGAGGGGGGATCATGCCAAGTCAAACACACGTTAATAATCTAGATAGCGTATACCTATCAAAACATAAATCTGTCTCACCCGTTCAGCATGGTGTGTACTGCAGCTCGGGGTCGGTGTGGTTTTTCTTTTGGTTGGTGATGGAGAGCGAGTCAGTCGTATACTGGTTATGAAGGCCTGACCACTTATTACTGCACCAGGGTGAAGCTGAGGCTGCAGGTTCAGAGGATAGGGTGTGTTTAGGGGCTACAAGTTATTAGGGAGAGTTAGACATAAGGAGAGAAAGGCAGAGAAAGGAAGGGGAGATACTCATAAAGGGCAATACTCATGAGGAGGTTGAAATCCAGGGAGGCAGAGATCCACTGCAGCCCAAAATGTGTGATAGCTACATTGCTCTGTAGTGCAAATTGTAGTTAAAAAAATTATTTTAGTTTTTACAAGAAAGGCAGTAACATTGTGAGATGTTTTTGGGGGGTATTCTAGGGGGGAGGACTTCTAACCCAGGCAGTCTAACAAAACGGATTATGAAGTTTTGTAACATGTGGTTAATGTTGTGAAAGAGTCTTTTAAAACCTAAACTGTGATCTTTTGTAAACCTCAAAAGTAGTTTTGTTGCCTAAACCCACACAAACCCACACATGGTAAAAAACAAAACTAAAGAGAAACTGAAAATAAAAAAGAGAAACTTAAAACAAAAGTGTAAAAATGGTAAAAATCTAAACTAGAAGATTATACTAAAATTGCAAATCATGACTGAAAAAGCAAACTAAGTACAAAAATATCCTAAAAAATTAATGGCATCACACAGAACAAAGACCATGCAATCTGTTTGCATGGCCTTTGTAATTCTCATATTTTGGGGACCTGAATGTGTTTACACAACCGCATTATGGGAATGTGTATTCGTTTAAAGCAAGTTTTCAGATTGTCCTGTAGTTAGTTTTAGGCAAGTAGTATTTACACCTGAGGTTGGAGTCAGTCTCCAGGAAATCAATTCAGCGTAAAGTTTAAAGCACATGAAAACCCGAATCTCTATTTTATTTTCTTTTCTTTTCTTTTCTTTTCTTTTCTTTTCTTTTCTTTTCTTTTCTTTTCTTTTCTTATTATTATTTACTTGGAATCCTTGTAGTGAACAGGCAAAATGCTAATAAGGTGAATGGAAAAAAGTCATAGAAATATGACCCTTTTGGGGACTTCTAAACACCACAGAACATAAAACCAGCTATTGGGTTTTGAGATGAGAAATTTTAAATGCAGGCTGAAAAGTAGTGTTTTGCTGCCCTCTCTGGTTGAAAGTTTAAAGGCTATTTCCCCTCTGACCCATTCATCAGGAATGTCCTCTGGGAGCTATAAAGGTCTGTACTCAGTTTTATGGTAAGTGATAAATGGACTGGTACATATATAGTGATTTTCTACTCTAACTGAGCAGTCAAAGCACTTTTTACTACAAGCCTCATTAACCCATTCACACATACATTAATACAGTGCTTTATTCTATGCACATATGAACTCTTACACACATCACGTCCCTATTCTCGTCTTGAGTTTTTGGACTGATCTCCCATCTTCCTCATGGCCCCACACTGTCACGCCTCCCATTTTATTGCAGTTGGTCCAGCCCTCCCGGTTTAGCTATTGCTCTCTGAACAAGCAGAAGTCCGAGTTGTCTGGGATTCACACCAACATACAATTATTATTTTAACAACAGAGATTGCAGTTTGTTTCTGGAGGTGACCCAATTGTAGTTTCACCTCATAAAAAACAGTTTGATAGTTAAAGTAAATTACTTGACTTTTTTTTAGAAAAATGTTTGTATTTTTATACCTGAGCTCTATTAACAAGATTATTATAGCTGCCAACAACCATAAAACTGCTATGATGAAATACTATGGGAAATTGTCCGCGCCAGTATAAAAAGTGCTTGTAGTATCTCAACCTTACTGACACATCATCTGTTGAGGAAGCAGAATCTGGGGATGAGCGGGATGACTCACCTGCCACTAGAGTGAGGTCACTGGGGGAGTTAAGGTGTTAAGGTCCCTGAGATGGATGAGTTTCACCCTGAGTTTCTCAAGGTTCTGGTTGCTGTGGGGCTGTCTTAGTTGACACATCTCTTCAATATTGCATGGAAGTCAGCAACAATGTCTCTGGACTGGCAGACTGGGGTGCTGTTTCCCTCTTTCCAGAAAGGGAACCGGAGGTGTGTTCCAGTTTCAAGGGGATCACACTCTTCACCCTCCCGGGGAAAGGTCTATGCCCATGTTCTAGAGAAGAGAGTCTATCTATTAGTTGAACCTCAAATTCAGGTGGAACAATGCAGTTTTTGTCCTAGTTGTGGAATACTGGACCATCTCCTCATCCTCTTGAGGATATTTGAGGGTGCGTGGGAGTTTGCCTAACCAGTCTACGTGTGCTTTGTGGAGAAGGCATTTGATCATGTCCCTCGGCATGTCCTGTGGGGCGTGCCTTTGAAGTATGGGGTATCAGGTTCATTGTTGTTGGCCATCCAGTACCTGCGCATCCATAGTGAGAGCTTGGTTTGCATTGTAGTAAGTCAGACTAATTTCCAGTGGGTGTTAGTCTCCACCAGGATTGCCCTTTGTTACAGAATTTCTAGGTGCAGCCAAAGATGGAGGGTGCCCAAAGAATCTAATCTTTGTTTTTCACGGATCGTGTTGTTCTGTAAGCTTCATCAAACCACGACATCAAGCTTGCACTGGGGCAGTTTCCAGCCGAGAGTGAAGCGACTGGGATGAGAATCAGATCCATTCAAGTCTGAGGTCATGGTACTCAGCTTTTAAAAGGTAGAGTGCCCACTTCAGGTTGAGAACAAGTTGTTTTTCCAAGCAGAGAAGTTTAAATGTCTTGGGGTCTTGTTCACAAGTGAGGGGAAAGTGCAGCAGGAGATTGACATATGCAGTGGTCTGGCATCTGTGGACACTATACCAGTCTGCTGCGGTGAAGAAAGAGCTGAGAGTGAAAGTGAAGCTGTCAGTTTACCTGTAGATCTGCATTCCTACCCTCACCAGTGGTGAAAAGCTTTGAGTAGTGACCGAAAGCATGAGTCACAAGCAGCAGAAATTAGTTTCCTCCGAAGGGTGTATGAGCTGTCCTTTAGACAAAGGGTGAGGAGCTTGGTCATTTGGGAGGGTCTCAGAGACACTGCTCCTCAATACCGGAAGGAGCCAGTTGTGGTGGTTCATTGTGGAGTTAGGTCTACAGAGATACCTGTTTGTTTGACATGTAACAGATTTTTCACTCTTGCTCTGAAATGTTGAGGGAGGTAAGTTGCATGAAGACAACAGAGTTAACATGAGTGTATTATGCCCTTTTCATATATAGGACATGTAACATTGCTGTCAAGCTGCTACAGTGACATGCCCTTATTCAGGAATGGGTCACTTTTAGGCTTCATTTAACATATCAACAACACTGACAAAATGTACTTGAGCCATTTTATGTGCTATTAGCAAGATTTAGTAAGTTAAGTTTCTTAATTTGGCTTCCAGAAAGAAGTGTAGGAATGCTTTGACACACTAGAGTTCCACTTTGTGAGAAGATCGGGGCATTATAAAACCGTAAAAGCAAACAAATAAACAAAAACAACTGAGACTCTATGAGACAGCACTCCTGCCTAAATTGAAGTACACAGTGTCATTTGCTGTTATCTTGAGATTGATCCTGTCTCCATGTCAGGAAATAAAATTATTATAAGTAATGAACAAAATTACTGCTGTTGTGCTGCAACGCAGCCACAGGGGGGCCACAAAATGGAGAGGGTTGTCAGGAAGGGCATCTAATGCAAAAACTTTGCCAGATCAGTTATGCAGATTCATAATATGACTTCCATACCAGACCGGTTTGAGGCCCAGGTTAACAAGACAAACTTTTCCTTGCCATGATGAAGAGATATTCATTGTTATTCATTTCACCTGTTAGTGGTCAAGCGTGCGAAAGACCAAGTGGAAGGGAAGCAAGGCCAGGAGCATCGGAGGTGGATTCAAACTGTGGTGTAGGTAGGAAAAGAACCAGAGCAGGGGTAATCTTAAATGCAATGTCCTGTGTCAGTGTGACACAAACAGCTTGCACTGCTATAATTACTTTATTCTATCTATAAATACTTTAATTCTATCCCCTACTGCCATCTATGCTACACACTGTATTTTTGGTTTATATATTTATTTTTCATATTCATATTTATGTATACTTAAAAGAGTGTAATGTACGCAATTTCCCCCCTGGGATTAATAAAGTATTCTGATTCTGATTCTGATAATTTTACTCCAGGGCATCCCTCAGAGAACGAGTCAGTGAGTTAGGTTGCATGCATTGCAGATCAGCAGGTTGCATGAATAATAAAAATAAGTATGTATTCCTTCAGCAGAGAATTTATATCACTCTTAGAGCATGTTGTCAGTAAAAGAATCAGTCACGCGGCTGTTATACTAACAGCTGATTTTAAACCAAAACTCTGAATTCTGTGTTAAGAACAAGTTACCATGGTGCTCTACCTACGATCTACCTGAGTCACTTTCACAATAATGAAAGCCCTGACTCCAAGGTCACTATAACTTACCACCACCATTAATCTTGCCTTATAAAACAACAGCCCTCATTGCATCTTGATTCTGAACAATAGTTTGTCTTGATATTCTCTTCTTCTTCTTCTGACTTCTCCCATTAGGGATCACCACAACAGGTCATCTGCTTTCATCTCATCCATTTTCTAATGAAGTAAAAATCCCTGAAAGTAAGGAAATGCTTAGCACTGATATCTACTGATGTGGATGCCACTACAATGGAGGGCTTCTCCAATCAAGGAAAACCTGTAATTACTTGATTTGTTGGGTAAGTTGATGAATGGGAATGTGCTAACTGAAGCAGTCTTGTGACTTGTCTGGGCCTTTGTTTGGGTGCTGGGTGTGGGTGGTGAAGTTGTTGGTGTACATGCCCTGCTGACATCAAAGTTCACCCCCACCCTCAGGGCATGCAGGGGCTTTTGGCTGCTGCTTGCCTCTGAGGCCAACATGATCCAGAAAAAAACTTCACTGAAGCACCACCTGAAACTGAAAAGCAGCATGTTTATATCACCCTGCAATGTTAGTCCGTACCCCCCCACCTACCTCCTCCCTATAAGCAGGGGCTCACAGTAGATCGCTTGTTTTTGACCCCAGAGTGTCCCCCTTGTCCTCCTCCACTCTGTCTCCTAGTTGCTGAGAGCAAGGGGTAAATAAAACAATGTGTGGATTAATGATCAAGTGATTTGATGGCTATGTTCCTCCAAAGGCCAGAGCAAACCGCTCTCTATTTACCCAAAGGATAAATCAAAATTATGGGCTGTATCAACAACAGAACTGCACTCCCCAGAGTAAAAAAAAGAAGAAAAAAGATAGATCATCAGTGGAAAAGACCACACTGTGAATTATACAAAGTCTTTCTCCCCAGTTATCTGATGATAGCTGCTTCTTCACACGCAAGAATTTGGCAAAATGACCAATCTTGTTTTTTTTAGTTAAATACTGTGAAAGAAGAAAACCCACCACTGACTGTGTCATATAGTAATAAAAACACACATTGTTTTTAAATTTGATGATATGTTTTTTGGTAAGAAAAATCATTTGCCAATCCTTACCTTAGGTCTGCTCACAAGTTTTTTTCCCAAAATATTAACCACCTTTCATGGTCTTCATCATTTAATGGAATTTGTCCAGTTTCATTCATCACTTGATAAGCACTGACGAGAGGGTGGGATTTCTGGCAGAATCTGTTCATGAGACACCAGCCATTGCAGAGCTGTTGTGTAGTTGGCCAGTATTATGCAGGCCACAAGTAAGTCTCACGTCTTGGCTATGTAGTCGTGTCCCAAGCCAAAACCGACAAGTCAGGCCAAGTTCAAGTTCTAAACAAGTCAATATTTGTCCGTCTGCTGGTCTGTACTGCCAAATGCACCTTTCCCTTCTGCTTGCACAATTGGCTGACAGATTTATTCCATCCGGTCAGTAAAGTAAAAATATAAATATGAGTGATTAATACTGGGAAAATAAGAGAAAACACCATCACATATTTTGAATAAAATATTAACAAAAACTTGCACTTTCTAAAAAAGATCATTTGATACATGGTGTCACATCTGGGGACTATCACACTGAAGTCTGTCACCTGCTCAGAATATCAGTCCTCTACCTGCAAAATTGTGGTTTCTACAGGCCTCCAAATCAGCTTTCAGAGATCAGCTATCCAAATATTTCAGAGGTTTCAAGCATTCATCGTCATTCTATGTTAATTTGAGCCACACTCCTAAGAGCCTATATTTATAGAGCCACAGCATCAGACATTAACCTTCAAAAAATTTATTTACCTAGCTCAAGTAGTTTCTGCATAATGGAATCTTAAAATTCCCCTAATAAAATAAACTAAAAATCATCCAAAAAACATGCCTACCTGTCTGTTTATTTATTTATTTGTTATTTGTAGAAGAGTAATGACCGTAGCAATGTGAAATTTTTCATAACCTCTATTAAGAAGTTTATCTTTCCCTTTACTTTTTTCAGGCAAGTGTGAGATGGTCAAGCTGAGGTTGTTTTTTTTTTTAAAAATGATGAACTGAGATGGAATGATCCTGAAATTAAGCTGAACAAAAAACGAACAAACAAAAAAAACCCATTAAAAAAAAATACAAATAAAGATAAATCTGAACACGGAAAAATCTACAATGACTCTGGTCCACACTGTTGTACGTTGCTGTGCTGTTATATGTGTTTAAGAGGATAAAAACCTTTCTAAAAATGATCTCTGTCTTTTGGAGTCTGGGACACCTTCACATCTAACCCTGTTTCAGAAAAAAAGTCTTGGACTCGTGGATTCTCTGTATTTAGAGGGGAGACCAATACTCAATGTTCCATGTCTTTCAACATGTATGTCTTATACAGCTTCCCCTGGAGCTGCTGCTCCACAGGGAAACAGCTGTATCTGCTTATGGCTGACATGCAGGGAGTAGATACTAATTGACTTTCGCATTAGATTTACTTGTCAGGCTGCCAACTCCTGCTTTAAGCAGCTAGTGGACTGCTATTAGTGCTGAGGAGAGAGCAGGATCTGGGTGTAGAGTTAAGTATACTACAAGCGTAGGTGTTGAAACTTTTCCTGAAACCTTTGTCTACACAGGCTACCTCTGCCCTCTTGTGGAATAAAGCTATAACTACAGTGAATAAATGATCTGCTCTATGTAAATATACACCATCTGTCTCTTTTCTGTTACTGTGTTTCTTTTATGCACATTATGATTCCAACATATACACAAGCAGATATGACTAATGCCTTTAATAAATCACAGGCATATATATACATGAGAGAATAATGATGATAAGCTTAAGTCTCAACAATTCTTCAGCAGGTTTTTCAGCTTTCACAGACCGTACAGATATTTTCTGTCCTGTGTCTCCCACAACTGGTCATGCAGATGGTTGTCACTCATTGAGCCTGGTTCTGCCTGAGTTATCATCCTGGGAGTTCTTCCCCACATTTACTAAGTGCTTGTTTATACAGCTGATAGCTGGTGGTTCTGTCTCTAATATTGTAAAGTCCTCATACATCTCACTTTTATCATTTTTTAAAGCACCTTCCACTCTTTGTCTGTGGGAATTATGCCCTTTTACAATAAAGAGCATTTATCAGGTCAGACACCGTTGTTGGACAAGAGGGTCTGGCTTGCAATCGACACACACACACACACACACACACACACACACACACACACACACACACGCGCGTGTATTCTCTTTCTCTCTCTCTCTATAGATATCTATATTTAGCCATCGAGATATACATACTCTCGGAAAATAGCTGTTTAATCTTAATGAGGCCTTTATCTGGTTAGCTTTATTTAATCAGGTAAAAGCCTTGTTGAGATTAAAAAAAAAAATCTGGCTGACCTGGCCAAGAAGCCAGCACACAACATGGTTACAAAATACAAAAATACAAACAGAAATAAACAGCTGCCATGCACAACAAATATACAAACTCACAGCATCCAGTCAGTGTGGGATACAGGCACAGTTTCTAAAATTATATTGTAAAATTGTTTAGAAACTAACAGTGACCAAGGGAACTTCCCTCTCAATCCTTCATGCACAACTGAAACTCCTCCAAAGAGATCAGCTCTGACAATTTCACCTCAGTCTGTGAGTTTTTTCATGTGGGAGAAGCAGCATATTTAAAAGATTTTTTCCAAGTTCTGTTCTCACTCTCAGGACTACCATCTATAGGATAGAGTGGGCAAAAAGACCATATTGGCTACTTTTGGTTTCTTCACATATAGGCAGACAGATAGGGAGGGTCCAGGCTAAGAATACTTTTTAAAAATAAAAATCAGCCACTGCAATATCCTGTGTATGTAAAGGGATGGCCACTTAGCAGTAGCATACAAAATAGAATGATGAGTGTGATTTCCACAGCCAGTAATGACATGCAAAACACAGTGGTACAAGCATCTAATTTCTTAAAAAACTGGGCGTTTAAAAACAAGTCACCATAATCCAGCAGAGGTTAAAAATGTCCTGATCTCAAATACTCTCTTGTGTTGAAGGATAAATTGGATTTGTTCCTAAAAAGACGGCCAGTTTGACCTTCAGCTTGGAGACAAGAATTTCAATGTGTGTTTTGAAGGACAGGTTCTGATCATTAATGCTAGATACTTATAAGATGTGACTCTTTCTATTTCAGCCCCTGGAGTAGCTAAGATCTTAGGAAGGTTAAATGTTTGTTCTTTGCCATTTAAAAATAACATGCATTTAGACTTCTCTGCATTTAACACGGGTCTGCACAACATCAAAAGCAGACTGCAAGTATGTCAGAGTTTTCATTATTGAGGGGAAGGAAGAGTAGATGACTGTATCATAATAATATCATAATATCATAATAATGGTGTGTAGCATTATATAAGTTGTCACAAAGATTGCTTACATTGCATACATTGCTTACTATCCCAGCTGTCATAGTGTAAAGTTGTAAAGTTTGATCTCCAGAGGTAGGAATGATATGCATTCTGTGGAGCTTCGTGGTGGAATGAGTCTGCTGCTGAATGTGCTCCTCTGCCTGTTCAGTACGTCATAGAGAGGTATGAAGAACTGTCCACTATTGTCCTTAAGTTGGACAGCATCCTCTTTTCTGACACCACTGTCAGAGAGTCCAGCTCCACACTCACGACATTTCTGGCCTTGCAGATCAGTTTGTTGAGTCTGTTGGTGTCCACTACTCTCAGTCTGTTGCCCCAGCACACTACAGCGCTGAGGATGGCACTGGCTACTACATACTCATAAAATATCCTGAGCATTGTCCAGCAGATATTGAAGGACCTAAGATGTCTCAGAAGATAGAGATATGGGTCTGACCCTTTTTGTAGATGGAGATCTGGGTGGGCGTTCAGTGAAACTGAAGGAAGCAACAGAGAGTTCAGGTAAGTCGCAGCACAACTCAGCAGGACAAAGAAGATGAAACTTGACATGGCCTGGCTTACTACACTGAAGGTAGCTAAATGTTCTGACAGAGTGTGGAGGGAGCTTTTAGCTTAAATATCCCAGGAACAGGTGTGCAGCCACACTCCACACCTGGCACACCCACACCTGAGGACTAAGCAGATGAGGTTACAGCCCACACCCAACACAGACAGAGAGAGAAAGACAGAGCCAAACAGAGCAGAGAGACAGATAGAAAAGAGGCAGGTCTGAACCTGAAGGACAGGGGACCATGATAGATCCATTCCTTTATGGATTTTTGTAAAGGCAGACTGCCTTTTTTATACACCTGTGGCAATAGGACTGAATGAAACACCTGAATTTAATAATTAAGTATTAAATACACTAATACTCAGTTATAATGGAAAGACAGAGAACATCTCATACAATCTGAAGACGTGTTTTTTTCCCCTACATTTAATACATGATTACACACAGCAGACCAAACTTAAAAGCTTGGATCATGTAAAATGCAAAACAAAAAGAACAAATTTTCTCTTAAACACTTTTAATAATTGCTGGATTAACCTCTAAGTACAAATTAATTCATTTTTATTTTTATAGCCCAATTAACATTAAAACAGCCACCTCAAGGCACTTCGTAAGATCAAGACTTTACAGTATTATAATGGGGAGAAACATCAGTTTCCCCTCTAACATAATTTGCTGAAATTAGGGAGAAAAAATGTCCTTTTACCAGGAAGAAACTCCTGATAGAACCAAACTCAGGGATGACTGCCCCTAACCGTATCAAGAATAGTGATACGGTTAGGGAAGAGGAGAGTAACAATGCTTTAATATGTAGGCCCTTTGTCGTCAGGGGACCAAAGGTAATTACACAGCTGACTCAAAAGCTGTTTCACTGAAATGTCTAGGCTGTTTTGATTGCCTTACAACTTCCCCCCTGGGATTAATAAAGTGTTCTGATTCTGATTAATAAAATAAGCAGGTAAACAATCTGGAGGTGACTCCACATGTATTTTCTGTTGCAGTGAACCCACAACCTATATTCTAAGGACGTCTCAGTGAAAGGGGAACAGGCCTTGGTGGTAAGAAAACAAAAGGTGATAGCTGGGATCGTTTCCACAGTAAAGAAATACTCATTCACAACATTTAGCAAATTCAATTCAATTGAATTTGATTCAATTCAGTTCAAAGTACTTCTTCCATCTTTTCAACACACTGTTTCCATCTCTATCTTTAATCACCCTAATCTGCTGCACATCCTTTTCCAAGCTCGCTCTCTATCCAGCAAATCAATGAAAGTCATATTGCCAATTCACAAGAGTGACCTCAAGTAAGGAACACTTTCCAGGAGGAAGGCATAATGATTCAAATTTATAAGACTTCATGGAATAAAATACTGCAAAGTGATGCAAATACTTAGTAAACTTAAAAAAATTAAAAGAAAAAAGTAATGCCTCATTAGACTTTGTCAAAGAAAGCAAGCAAACACACATACATTAAGAAGTCAGATCAACTCTGAAAAGGCATTCTTTGGTCACATGAAACTAAAATCAGTCTGTACGATGGGAGAAAAAAAGGCTGGGGACAGCTTATGAGATTCATGGGCAGGCAAGAATTCAAATAGAAATGGTACACAAAAGACAGAAGAATGAAAGAATGAAGTGTAGAAGGATATACTTACTGTCTGCTCAGATTCAACCACATAAGGCAACATTTGATTGGCAATGACCACATATTGCAAAAGCAGTCCAGGAGTTTTTTAAAGCTTAAGAAGTGGAACATTCTGTAATGGCCAAATCAATCACAAATAAACGATGAATTTCACAGCTGAAGAAAAACGTAAATGCAGAAAGATCCATAAGCAAACAAAAGCTGAAGACAGCAAAGTATCAGACTGGAGGAAAACCATTCATTGGTCATATTCATTGACCCTAATGTTCAACAATCATGGTCAGCATCTTGTATGTAGATGCTTATTTTTAACTGATTACATTTCATCACCTTAAGTGTATAAAAATAGCTGCAATCCTTCAATGGGCAATACAATGTGTAAAACCCCTTGAATTAAAGCTGCACACATGCACTGCAATGTTACCCTAAGGACTGGATTTCCTTCATATCAGCATTCATTTCTATTGCACTGACGAAAATTATTTTTCTGTAATTTCAGTGCCCTTCTAAGTACCCTGTATTTTTTTTTTCCAATTTTCATCTCTTGTGTTGCATTCAGAGAAGTGTGGTTAATGTTGTGTAGTTCTTCTGCAATTTTTCTGACAGTCTTTTTCTGACAAGAGCCATGACTCTTTTGAATTTTATTGCAATCATTCTATCATCTATAGAGACAAATAATATAAAATGCACCATCATGCTTAAAAGTATACTCTCAGTTTTAAGAAAAACGTCTGAAATCTTTTTACACAGAGCAAGTCAGATTACAAAATGTTACTCTATAAATGTTTATGACTAAAGCCTGTCCAAAAAGCCAATCTCACCTTCCTCACTGGCCATGTAATATTCACTCAGTCATGCTCACGTGCTGAGATTTCTGTGCGTGAGCTGTCTCTCAGGTTGCTGTGATGTTTTCAAAGCAGGTGACATGATATCTACAAAATCTGATGTTGCTTCACTCATTTCCCCCTAGCTAGTCTATATGTATACAGACCACAGTGCAATCAGAGCTGTGGGTCTCTGAGGCCTCCCAGATCCATGTCCTCTCCTTCACTGCTCTGGAAAGAAAAAAAAAATCAGCAAAGCCAACACTGATGGACGGAGACTTTACAGGGCTCGTCAGGCATTAACAGATTTGATCCTTACTGGGAGGAGAAGGGCCTTTGGGAGGGAGGTTTGCTGTGTAGGCAGAAGGTCTAAAGCACAGTGGAGAGCACGAGCCAAGAATCCACACATTTTTGGCTTGCAGTCAAGGAAAGGTTCATGCTCTCTCTCTCTCTCTCTCTCTCTCTCTCTCACACACACACACACACACACACACACACACACACATACATATATTTCTGTGTGTGTGGCCACAAACATCAATTTAATATAGCTTTATAAGGTAATAATATGTCAAATGTTGGATTTTCAGCTTCAGTTGGTTTGCCCAAGCAGTGAATAACGCTGTTTATTGTGTAGCCATCCTTTTGCATGAATTCCCTTTCCTAAATGTTCAGTTGTAATACAGTATTTGTGTATTTTTGTGTGCCACAGTGGTTAGCACTGTTGCCTCACAGTTAAAAGGTTCTGTGTTTGAACCTGCCAACTGGCTGGAGCCTTTTTGTGTGGAGTGTTCATGTTCTTCTGTGTGAGTTTCCTCTAGACACTCTGGCTTCCTACTGCAGTCAAACACATAAGTGTAAGGTTAAGTAGTGATTCTAAATTGGTGGTAGGCGTGAATGTGAGCATGAAATTCTGCCTGTCTCTCTGCGTTAGCCCTGTGATGGATTGTACAGGATGTACAATGCCCTTAAGTTGCTGTGGCTCAGGAGGTAGAGTGGGTCATCTTCCAAAAAGGAAGGTTGACAGTTCAACACCTGGCTTCTCCAGTCTACATGCCAAAGTGTCCTTGGGCAAGACTCTGAACCCCAGATTGCTACTGATACATTCATCATAGTGTTAATATGTGTGTGATAGTTAAATGCACTTAAAGGCATAGAATAAAGTGCTGTGTGAATGTGTGTGTGAATGGGTGAATGAAGCTTGTTGTAAAAAATGCTGTGAGTTCTCAGTTAAGAGTAGAAAAGCACTATATAAGCACCAGTTCATTTACACCCATGAGAGCTGGAAAAGGCTGCAACCCTGAAGTAGATAAGCAGCTAAGAGGGAAACTGTTTTTCACTGTTACATATTAGTGAATCTGGCTGGAACTGCAATTCGATTAAATCGTTACAACCTGGCAAAATAATCAATTAATAATTCACAAAAAGACAAATGAGATGTCTTGACTTTGTGTCAGGGAAAAAACTGGGGCGAGTTAAGACAGAGGGTTCAGGCTGCAGCAGCTTCGTCAAAACCAATCATCTATTCCTGAGATGTTATTATTATTCACTTCTATGTCCAGCGCAAATGTGTGCATCTAAGTCCCAACAACTTAAAGTCTCTTACTATATATCTAAGTTTAACTTGATTGCACATGTTCTTGCAAATACTGAAAATGCTGAATGCATTCAACTCACCCTTAAAATGTTTTGAGATATTTAGAGAGAAAAATAAAATGCGTCAGAAACATCTGGTACATTAATAGAGCAATATATTTAATGTCTTATTCTGAAGTGTCCAAAATTATTCAATTTCTAATTTTGTAGTTCAATGGATGCTGTTAATAATACTAAAAAATTGCAAACCATTTGTAATCGGTAACTAACAACATCTTAATATAATCTGACCTGAGCCCAACTGCATTGCATACAACAAACCTGAGTCTTGCACTGAGTAGGAAGTGTACAGTTCATTCATTTATCAGAGCTGTTCACTTAAAACAGCTGCCTGCTGCTGCTGAAGGCATGGTTGATGAAAAACTGACCTAAAAGTCTGTAAAGCTGTGTAAAGTTAAGTTTGCTAATCATCTCGTTTAATACTAAACAGGTTACGAGGCCAACTCAGTTTCAAATTTTCAGATCTGCTTGACAATCAACTACTGTGTCACAAAATGTGTCATCTGAACTGAGGCTGAAAAAAAGCCAACACTAATCCAAACACCTCATGAAATTCACTTAAATGGCAGCTAACATGCAAATGTAAATATTTTACTTTGCTTTTAAGGTGAGTTGAGTAAAAGGGCGGAAGGCTGTGTTTAAAGAAGTATGGGGGGAGCATAAAAAGTGATATAAGTTGTGATTGCAGTCAACTCAACTGACCCCAGAAAGACTGCGGTGTTGGCATCCACTCTCCTGCCTAATCTCCAGCTGCTAAGCAAGTAATTGGAAGTGAGCGCTTATGTATTTTGGTAATGAGCTGACAGCATATTTCCACTCCTTGCCCCAAAGGTTCGCCTAATCAACATGGTCATGCTGTTTCTCTGTTAGTGACAGCTCTCGCCACAATGGACATGACAAAACAAAACGTCAAACAGTGAATAGATGTGAGTGTGTGTGTGTGTTTTGGGTGGGCTTCAACTTCTCCCCCACCACTGCTCCAACATCACTCCTTGTCAATCTGCAGCCTTGGACAAGAAGCTTACTTGCTTTGTGCAAAAGCCGTCTTGGCTCCTCCACATGATAGGTAACTTAAAGGGATGTGGCGTGTGTGAATGCAATTTTTATATGTCAATAACTGCAAGCCTCCAGTTCACAATCACACACTGCAACATCTGGAGAGATGGTGAGTGTTTTCTTGAGACAGTATGCCTATAGTGATTGTTTAGAAGAAACTTCATGCATGTGCATGGTATCATGGGAGGGCTTTGAGGACAAGCTTGTGCCATGCCTTGATTGGGACCTGCTGTACCATGCTCTGCTCGACAAACGGAGAAATTCATGATGTAAAACTGAGATAAATGATCAAGGTTCAATTGTGGTAAAGGGAACATTTACAGCATTGTCCACAAAAGTAACATCTGTGAATGGGAAAAAATTTACTAATTTGTAAGGCACATAAAAATCACACTGACTTTATTTGCTTAGCTATGGAACGTGTGTGAGTTTTTCAGATGGTTGCAATGTCTGTCTTTGCTATGACGCATCTATCAACAACAACTATATGAAAGCAAAACATAAAAATCTATAACAAAGACCAAATCTTGCCAATAAAAATTACATGTAAGAGTTACTGTGGAAATTGTCACCGTAGACTTACCTAAAATTAGGGCTGGATCAGGTATTCCTGAATCACCCTTCATTTACACTGCTACAAGCTGCTTGGGACTTCGCATGATGCCCTGGAGACTTCCCCTTCACTTCCCTCTTTTTACTGTCCATGCGTTTATATGGCTCTGTCATTAACTTCCGTCCAATATCTCCATGTGTTTTGTTCTGTTTGTCTTGACAGATGGCTGCCTGTGCCTTAGAATAGTTCTGTCAAAGGTCTCTTCCTGTTAAAAGTTAGTTCTTCCAAGGTAGAGTGCTTTGGCAAGACATGAAGGGCTCCGTTCAATCAAGAAATCCCTGAAATATTGATGCACTCCAACATTTTTTTATTTGTTTGTTTTTTGAAGCCATTGCTGTTGATACATTCAGCTGCTCCCTTTGTGGGTGCCACAGAAGATGAATCCTCAATCTCCCATTTCTCTAGGCTTGGGATCAACAGTAGGACCACACTGGCTTGTGACCCTTAGGCTGGGCTCGTGTCTCCTCCCTGTTGTGAGGCAGGGACATTTTTGCTTATGAGGCAAATGTGAGAACCACTCCACTAAGAAAACACTCAAACTAAGACAATCAAAAGTCAAAATTTCCTTTTCATCATTGTGTACGTCTCATAAACAACTATAGTCTGAGGGAGGTTGTTGCTGCTATTAGTGTTTATATAAGTCATTAATGAGTTCATATTCTTTTTGCACCATGAATGATTAGTGCATTCAGTAGAAAATTTAAGCTATTTGTGTGTCATGAATTTATAAAAATACACCTTAAGGGGTCAACACAACATAAATCCACACTGGTAATTTGGCAGAGGTTTTAGGTCAGATGCCCTCTCTGAGACAACCCTCCATGATGGTAGGTTTTGTGCTTTTATTCTATTTTAATTTTGGAAATCTATTCCACATATACAGTGCCTAACAAATTTATTAGACCACCTTTCATTAAAGCGAGAAAGATCATCCAGCATCATGAAGTGCTTTAATGCAGACTCTTTTCAGCTAGTTCTCTACATTTTACCATTCTGAACAAGAATGAACAATTTTAAACTGAATTCACCTTTATATACCCATATGTGAGCCAGCTCACTGGGCTTCTTTGCGATGTCAGAAATTAATCAAGCATAACATTCAACAGCTAAAACTATTTTTTCTGTCCAGGAATGCAAGTAAATAACTATAATTTGACATCTTAATCGAGAAATAATCATGTTCTTTGTTTAACAGTAAATTTGAAAATTCATGGATAACAATAACATTTATATTTTAGCATTAAAAATCTTATTTTGGTTTAACAGCTTCTAAATCATGGTGTATGGGTGGTATTCTAATAAATTTCTTAAGCACAGTATTTACAGAAGTGGAGCTTTAATATTTTGCCCAAAGACACTTTAACATTCAGACTGACTTTCTATTAATCCATGATCTACAGCTGATGCACTGATTTTATGAGTTATCAGTGCAAAAATGCTGATACTTCCAAATGGTCCAGTCCTGGACAAAGGGTCCATACCAAGTGTTACTGTCAGAACATTTGGTCTGTCCAGGAATAATAATAATAGCCAGCGTGACAGTATAAACTAATCAGAGAAAATAAAATGTTCCAGTGTGACTAAAAACTCCAGAGCTCTTAAATTAAAAGAATATGCATGTGCACTTATCAGGCAGTGAATTTGCTACAACAAATCACAATAAACCAGTCACCCTGACGACAACTTTTGTGAGTAAAGCAAATGTTTTGGGCTCTAAAGTGAGATGGCTGGGAATTCTTCTTGGATTAAGAATGCTAAAACTGAGAAAACACAGAGCTCAAAGAGGTGAAAAGCCAAGTGATACAAGAAGGGTCCTGTCTTTATAATCTGTAACTCAAGCTGATGGGCCTATGTGGGAAATCAGCTTTGGCCAAGGGCTTCGCGGATTACAACCTATCTGCTGCACTCCCTCTGGGCCAATGCTCCTGACCACAAGCCCTGAGCCCCCCTATCTCCACTGAGGGATAGTCAGGCACATTAGAGGTCAGAGTGGATTGCTTACGGAGGTGTTCCATTTAAAATGCCAAAACAATTTCCCTCCGGCCTGCTGAAAGTCTGTTTTGGAAGTCCTTGTCTGCCACTTCACCCACAATGCAGTTCCTGACATGTGACACCAGTGAACCCAAGGTAACCTGCAAGGGGGTTTAGGGTTTGTCAAGACCTGCTCTGGGACTCACATGCTGTAAGCCATGACTTAGACTGTACCAAATACACTTGTGTCATCAACATTAGAGACAATCCCAATGAGTGTTACATATTTCCTGAAGTTATTACAATCACAGCAGTGAGCTCTTTTCTCCTTAGTGCGTCCTTGCAGTAATCTGGAGTTCTGGCGACTGTTTCAGGGCTGCTGAGGCTCTGCTATCTGCACCACAGGGCACCAACCCATGCATGACCATGTGTAATATAATCAACAAGTCAGAGCTATGCTTTATACAACCAATCAGAGCCAATCAGTGTGAGCCCAGTGTGTGATGGGAAGGTGGAAAAGGGGGGTCTAGGGGTTGCTGGGGCCCCAGTCAAGTATGTTACTCATCAGTCTCCCAGGCACAGCGCTCTGTTTGGATTGCTGTGTTTGGATAAAGCAGATTGGTTTGCACTTAACCCTGTAATATATGCAAAACTATTCTCCTGATAATACTTTTTAAGCCTGGCCAGTCACCACTGTGGCAGATACCGTAAACGTGACACGACTTGAAGAAAAATGGCACATTATAAATTGTGACAAAGTCGTTGAGGGGGCACAGTCTCCCAGCCCCCTAAACCTGCACACAAACACAGTCATGTGTCCATTTCTTCAGAGGACATTTTACTGACCTGTACTAATTTCCTGGACTAGACACCACAAACTGTAAAGTATTTTTGCTTCATACGTATCTTCAACCAGGAAGCACAGAAAACAAACAAGACAATGTCAAGGTCATCCAAGGCTGCTAACGTGGTTACACTTCTGTTGTGGAATTATGGAATTAATACTGGTCGGAAAGGTGCTTCTGTAGAATTACCCTGCCAACATTATTCCCTGTCCTATCTAGAAATGATATCTCTTTAGGCTGATATTTGATCAAACTTCTTAGAACAAATGTAATTTTTTAAGCATATTTACAATGCCGAATAAAAAGAGTAGCAGAAAAAACTGAGACAAAAGCTTTTTTTAAGTAAAACACTCAGTAAGAAAGCATACATCATAACAGTAATCATAGTATACAATATTGCCAAACCAAACAGGGGCCTCTAACATTAAGAGTAATTGATGATAAACATATGCAATTCTCTCTGATGCATGGTAAATAAAAGGCAAAGTGAGAGTGAGCTACTCTTTCAGATGCTGAGTAACAGTCTGTGCCTCATGATTTTGAAATAACTGTTATTGTTCTTTTTACATAGTAAATACTTGTAGTGATTTTAGGAGTTGCAGTGATAAAAATGACTGACAGCGACTCTGTGTTTGAATGTGTCATCTGTCAGGGGAAAGGCCATGCAGAGCATTATGCTTTATAAAGACACAGGAAGGCATAGGATCTCTCACCATGTAATAAGTAGCTCTGTGGTTTTCATAGTTCACCAACTTGCTGAAATTTTGGCCAACCTAGAGGTCTGCTGCCAGATGTTTTAAAATTCAGCCTAGTAAGAGACTGGCCCTCCAGGCTGGGGAGCAAATGTAAATGATGACAAAATCAGCTATATCTGTATTTCCAGAGTTCAACTGCATCATAAAGTACTGCCTGCTCCAGGTAACACACAACCTTCATGGGGTTCATGCAAACCTGTGCTGCTGAAGGAGTTTTTGTATCAGAGAATTCTAGAGACTGAGTGTGGACAACTTTTGTTTTCTGTTTGCATTCGCACTACCAGTAGAACGACTGATGCAACCTAATTAACCAACCGGTAGTTGGTATAGCAAAAACTAGAGTCACGATTACAAGATGGAGGAATATGTTGTTTCTGTGTGTCATGAATGAATGAAGACAACAGGGGTGGAAAGGTTTCATCCAGCAAAGTAGTCAAGCTTGTGGCTACAAGAAGGTATAGAGCTGCTGTCCACCCATTATATTGCTTTTAAGCTAACTGTAAAGTACAGAAGAACAGGGGTTCTCTAACAGGGTGGCTCTTCAAGCACAGTTGGTGTGATATTTCACTTTCTAGTAATACTGTTTCTGTATTATCATTTTACTGTTTATGTATAGGTTCACTGTTTGGCCTCAAGCTAGCAAACTGAGAATGAACGCGAAAGTCAACTTTTGATTTGATGAGTCAAATTTGCATTTGCACCAACCAGTGTACTCCTGTTGCTTGTCCAGGTTGTGCCAGGAAGGGTATAAGGTAAAATCTTTGCCACATAAAATATACAGATTCATAATACGACTTCCACACCGTATCGGCTGAGGCCCAAGTTAACAACGACTGCCTCCAGTGCCGTTAGTAGAAACTATGCTACTGTTGGCCAAAGACAAAGGGGGAGGAGAGGGGGAAGGCATGTCAGGAGGCAGAGAGGGAGAAGGAAAGGTAGGAGGGTGGAGGTGAGAACAGGGAATTTAAATGTAGGAACTATGACTGGTCAAGGGAGAGAGCTGGCTGATATGATGGAGAGACGGAAGGTATATACACTGATCAGGCATAATATTACGATCACCTGCCTAATATCATGTTGGTCCCCCTTCTGTTGCCAAAACAGCCTTGACCCGTCGAGGCATGGACTCCACTGGTTCACCATTATTCCTTCTTTGGACTATGTTTGATAGATACTGACCACTGCAGACTGGGAACTGGGAAGTTGTGTTAGGAGGCAGAGAGAGAGAAGGAAATGTAGGAACGTGGACGTGAGAGTGGGGACCAGCTTTCAGTTTTTCATCAGGAGGCAGACACCCTCTCTTCATTTAAGATTAGGCTTAAAACTTTTCATTTAGCTTATAGTATCTCTGTAGTGTAGTTCATACCTTTGCTTTACAAGCAAAAGGTCCATGGTTCATTTCTGGGTAGGGACACAAGCCCCTCTCATGATAGAGTGTTGCATCAGGAAGGCCATCTGACATAAAACCTCTGCCACATTAAGGCTTAATCTGCTTTGGGGACCCCCTCTGGGGAGAATACAAGGAATCAGCTGAAGGTACATTTTTAGGGCTTAGTTATGCTGCTGGGGTGCTTCTTATAATGTGCTGGGCATTTCTTCTCCACCCACCTCTTTTCACTCCCCATGCATTTATTTGCTGCTGCTGCATGTCAATAAATGTTGTCTTATCTCTTTTCTCTCCTTTCTCTCTTCTTTCTCCCCTCACCCCAACCTGTCAAGGCAATTGGCTGCCCCTCACTGATTCTGGTTCAGCTGGAGGTCTCTTCCTGTTAAAAGTGAGTTCACTTCCTTCCCACAGTTGCCAAGTGTTTGCTCATAGGGGATCATCTGATTGCTGGGGTTTTCTCTCTAATACTGTAGGGTGAATTGTGAATTTATACAAATAAAATAAAACTGAACTGAATTTAATTTAAATCTAGAGGCTTTGAGTACTAAAGGGAAAGAGTTGTGTGATATGATGCGTGCAACAGACAATGTGGAAGGGAAGCAAGGCCAGGAGCATTAGAGGTGGATTCAAACTGTTCTAAGGTGTAGATAAGCAGAGAAATGGAGTAGGGGTAATCTTGAAGGAAGAGTATGTGAAAAGTGTTCTAGATGTGAAGAGAGTGTCAGACCGTTCATGTGACCTTTTACCAGGGTTGTCAATGTTAGGTTAAGTAAACCCAGATAGATCAGAATCAGAATCCTTTATTAATTCCATGGGGAAATTACTTGCAATTATAGACGCTCCAATTTAGTGCCCAGTTCAGATAAAATAATTATATTAGAGGATTTTAACATTCATGGAGATGCTGAAATGATAGCCTCAACATTGCATTTAATTCATTGTTAGACTCAATTGGCTTTTCACAAAATGTAAATGAACCAACTTACCGTCACTGCCATTCTTGATCTTGTCCTGGCTTATGGTATGAAAACTGAACATTTAATAGTATTTCCTGAAAATCCTCTTCTGTCTCACCATTTCTTAATAACATTTGAGTTTACAGTAATGGACTACAAGCTGCTGGGAAAAATGCCATTACAGTAGATGTTTATCGGAAAGTGCTGTGACTAAATTTAAGAAAATGATTTACCATCATCATTATTTCCTACAATGCCATGTGCCAACACAATGCAGAGCAGTTACCTAAACTTTACTTGCACTGAGGTTGAGTATCTTGTTAATAGTTTCACAACCTCAGTACGTACAACTCTGGATACTGTGGCTCTTCTGAGAAAGAAAGCAACAAATCAGAGAGGTTTGACTCCTGGCTTAATTCACAAACAGGCAACTTAAAGCAAGTAACATGTTAACTGGAGAGGAAATGGCATTCAACTAATTAACACCTTCATCTGGCCTGGAGAAATAGTCTGATAATCTTTAAAAAAGCCCTTTGTAAAGCTAGGCTCAGAGTGATGCCTAAAAACTAGTTGATGCATCTATACCAGGCTTGATTATTGTAATTCACTGCTATCTGGCTGTTCGAAAAGCTCTCTAAAAAGCCTTCAGTTGATCCAAAATGCTGCAGCAAGCATAATGACAGGGACTAGAAGAAGAGAGATCTGTTTCTTCTATATTGGCTTCTGTTCATTGGCTCCCTTTTAAATCTAGAATTGAATTTAAAATCCTTCTATTCACACACAAAAGTCTTGAACATTAGGTCCCATCCTATCTTAAAGAGCTCATTGTACCATATTTTCTGCTGCTGGGGGTCTTCATAAGATATGCTGGGCATTTCTTCTCCACCCGCCTCTTTTCACTCCCTATGCATTTATTTGCTACTGCTGCATGTCATTAAATGATATCCTCTTTCTGCCATAGTCTGTGTCTCTCTTTGCTGTCCTTTCTCTCTTCTCTCTCCCCTCACCCCCCAACCTGTTGAGTCAGATGGCTGCCCCTCCATGTGCCTGGTTCTGCTGGAGGCCTCTTCCTGTTGCAAGGGAGTTCTTCCTTCCCACAGTAGCCAAATGCTTGCTCATGGGGGTCGTCTGATTGTTGGGGTTTTCTTTCTAATACTGTGCTGTCTTTACCTTACAGTGTGATTCATCTTGAGGTGACTTTTGTAGTGAATTGGTGCTATGTAACTTGAATTGCATTGGACTGAATTGTCCTTAACTTGGACAGCATCTTCCTTTCTGAAACCACAGTCAGAGAGTCCAGCTCCACACCCACAATATTACTGGCCTCGCAGATCAGTTTGTTGAGTGTGCTGCTTCAGCACACTGCAGCATAGAAGTTGTCACTGGCTACCACAGACTCACAACACATCCAGCGCATCGTCCGGCAGATATTGAGATACATAATTCATCTCAGAAAACAGAGAACTCCTTGACTTTTGTGTGTTTAATGAAGTCTCGTTTATTGAAAATGTGAACACCAAGGTATTTGTAGTCCTTCACTATCTCCACATGACGGATAGAGGGGTCACTAAGTGTTTTGGTCAACAAAGAGGCATATTCAGCAGAGAGGTTGACGCTGGCTACCACAGACTCATAAAACACCCTAAGCATCGTCCAGCAGATACTGAAGGACCTGAGACGTGTCAGAAAATAGAGACAGCTCTGGCCCTTCTAGTAGATGGCTTCTGTGTGTTTAATGAAGTTCAGTTTATTGTCAGTGTAAACCCCATGGTATTTGTAGTCCTCCACTATCTTCACACAGACCCCATGGATGGAAAAAAAATGGCACTGGTATTTTGGTCCTTCTCATGTCCACAACCAGTTCTTTAGTCTTTGTCACATTAAACTGCTGTTGGTCATGTGACAAAGTTGCCCACCACGGTCCTAATCACCCTCTCCGATACACCTCACTACTGCAGAGTCATCAGAAAACTTCTGAAAGTGGCAAGTCTTTGTGCAGTAGCTAAAATCTGTGGCGTAGAGGGTGAAGAGAAAGGGAGAAAGAACTGTCCTCTGTGGGGCTCCGGTATTGCTGACCACCAGCTGGCCGGATGGCCTTTAATGCACTGGAGAAGTAAAAAACATGATTCTCACAGTGTTCAGTGGCTTGTCCAGGTGAGCGTAGATGTGGTAGAGCAGGTAGATAATGATGTCTTCAACTCCAAGTTGGGGCTGGTAGACACATTGGAGGGGCTCCATCAGGGGGCTGACCATGGGCTGGAGCTGGTCTGGGATGATTCTGTCAAGGGTCTTCATGATGTGAGATTTCATTGCCATGGGTCTGTAGTCCTTAGGACCACTTTGGCAAAGGCATGAGGCATGACCTCTTCCACAGCATAGGGACCCTTTTAGATACAGGCTGATCTGGAAAATATGATGCAATTTATCAGAAAGCTGAAAGGCACAAGCTTCAAGGATATTCAGTGATAGCTTACTGATATCACCATATCACAAAATGACTCCCACCTGTAAAGCAGCACAAACTGTGTGTCGCACTGTCACAGAAATTCACATCCCTTCAAGTGGTGATGCAGAAAATGTATAAATATCATGTTTATTTTACTGCTTGATCATGAATTCAGTGGCAAACTAAATATTTACGAATTACTAATGAAAATCAATGATTTTCTGCAGCATTACTCTCATGTTTATTTGCAGTAACAGTGTTGCATTTTACTGTTGTGTTTTTGTGTCCTCTATGATCTTTATTACCCCTTCATCTGATAATGTCTCTGATGGATGTAGGAGATGCTCAGTGGATCAATTTTGTGCATAAGAAAAGTCAAATGATGCATAAAACACCTTTTATGTGAGTGTCCACAGATACTGAAGCAGAAAACCTTGCTTGACAAAGAAAGCTGATGATCACCTTCACAATCCCATTACCTCCTATTGGGATTTTAAGTTTTGTCAGGGTAGCTAACACAAAAAAAGCCTGGTTATGTTGAGCTTCATAGTATACCCCTCTGGGAGAAACCTGTGCAAGTGCATGGCAAACATGCCAACCCTGCAGCCATACCTGGGGTTGAATCAGGTCCCTCTTGTTGTGTGTTTCTGTCTCTGTCTGTGTACATTATGACTAAAGTTTCATAAAATTTTTTCAGGGTGGAGAGTGGTAGTAGTAAGAAACCACTGAGTCTTGGAGGTTATCTGGATCAATATCTGGATACAAGAATTTTTAAAATAAATTTTAAATGACTTTTGTTGTGTGCAATATAATATCAAAAGTTCTGAATGGATTTTAACTTATTTCTTTTTGTTTAGTGAGATGCAGTATAAGCAACAAACCACTGAATGTTGGAGGGGATCCACATGAGAATCTGGATCCTGCTAATTTTTTAATTTATTAATGATTTCTTTCTGTTTGTCTGTTTGCAATAAATGTAATGAAAAAAGTTATGAACAGTTTTTCATAAGTTTTTTTTAGGTGTAGGTGTGGTATAAGGAACATAACATCAAATTTTGGAGATACTCCGGATTATGAGCCAGGAATTTCTGAAATGATTTTTTGCCATTCCAGGATAGGGGCAACTTCAAGAAATTGGTTCCAGCTCCATAAATAATTGCTGTAATGTATGCAGAAAAAGAACAGTACAACATCTCCATATTTTCAATTCAGTTCAATTCAGTTTTATTTATATAGCAACAATTCACTACAAAAGTCACCTCAAGGCATTTTACACTGTAAGGTAAAGACCCTACAGTATTAGAGAGGAAACCCCAACAATCAAACCGTCCCCCACGAGTAAGCACTTGGAGACTGTGGGAAGGAAGAACTCCCTTTCAACAGAAGGAGGCCTCCGACAGAACCAGGGTTAGGGAGGGGCAGCCAATTGCCTCAACCTGTTAGGGTTGAGGGGAGGGACTACCATATTGAAGTTTGCTCATGACCCAAGTAACATTCCACATTTCATGATCCAGAATATTTAAGTATTTAGGGTTCATGAGAAATTAATTACTGTGAATTAGCAAATAATACTACAGAGTTGTAACTGACATCAAATTGTAGCTGAAACTCTGTTGACTGAGTGGAGTGTCAACAGATTTTCTGTATCTGTGTTAGTTATGGAGCTAACTTTTAAACCAAAGTGACATCATTGTGATTCCAAGTGCAGAAGTAGGTTGTCTTGGTCAAGAGATCACTTTATGGTGTAAAATTATTATGGTTCTATTGTTTTCAGGTGTAATTGTATCATGGGGTGGCTCTGTGGCCTTGGTGGAGGGTTGCACTCTCCAAGGGCTTCTAGTTCCATATAGCCTTCATTGCCTGGACTTCACTGATGGTCCAGTTCTCTGTATTATGTTCAGTTTTTTAGAGCTGATTGTTGCTTACACAGTGGATGTTTACATGGATTTTCACTCAAAGTTTCCTCTTTTGCTGGAGATGTCTACCTTAAAGTAGGTACTAATAGGACCCTGGAAACAGGGTTCTAAGAACTTTTATGCTCCCTAGTTCCTGCAGAGCAGACATACAAAGCAGTGGGAACTTCCTCCAAGAGTTATAGAACTTTGAAAAGGACCTGAGCAAAATATAAAACCATACACAGATTCCAATATGTACTGTACAACGCAATCATTGATTAATTAAGCACACAAACCATAAATATGCCCCCTCAGCACTGCTGCAAAAAATAAAAACATCATCTCACCTTCTAGTGAAGGTTACTAATGATCTTCTTATAGCTTCTGACAGTGGACTCGTCTCTGTGCTTGTTCTCCTAGACCTCAGTGCAGCTTTCGATACAGTCGACCACAACATCTTACTACAGAGGCTAGAATACTCCGTTGGTATTAGAGGGAATGCACTACGCTGGTTTGAATCTTATTTATCTGACAGATTCCAATTTGTGTATGTAAATGAGGAGTATTCCTCACACACACAAGTTAGTCATGGAGTCCCACAGGGTTCTGTGCTGGGACCAATACTCTTTACGTTATACATGCTTCCCTCCAAGATTCCTCACAGTGTCACTGGAGGCCAAAGTAATGCCGTCCAGTGACACTGTGAGGAATCTTGGAGTTATTTTTGATCAGCATATGTCCTTTAACGTCCACATTAAACAAATATGTAGGACTGCCTTTTATCATC
>VUQH01058460.1:5289-15415 GCA_015106775.1 Etroplus canarensis
GCATGCCGATCACCTGGCTCCCGCCTCCGCCGCCTCCCCTGCCGCCGGGCCCCGCTGCCGCCGTCTCCGTCCGCCCGCCCACGGTGCTCCACAGGCAGATAACCACGGTGAGAATGTAACCCTGCTGTCCGCTCCATTCTGTCGCCATGTTTGTTTCTCTGTTCGGCGACCTGGGAGCTGACGTCATTTACTCATGTCCGAGCGGCTCCTCCCCCCCCGATACACACACACACACACACACACACACACACAGCCTACCGGACAGCGACAGGTACAGCTGATAAACACACTTCACTGTGATTTCTGTGCAGCAGCGAGGCTGCGCTCACACACACAAGTCTCCCCTCCCTGCGTCCCCCCTGCGTCCCCCTGCCTCGTTATCCCCCGCTGGGCTCCGGGCGCTGCGGCACACGGCGGGACGGACGCGGCAGCCGCGGCTGCTGCGGCTGCTGCCAGCTGTGTCCGGAGCTGCTGCTAAGTAAAGGACCACAGCATCAGTGCGCCCCCCTTCATCATTACCATCATCCTCATCATCATCACCATCATCATCTTCATCAGCATCAGCACCATCATCATCATCATCATCACCATCTTCATCATCCTCATCATTCATCACCATCATCACCATCTTCATCATCCTCATCATTCATCACCATCATCATCATCATCATAATCTTCATCATCATCAACATCCTCCTCCTCCCCCTCATCATCATCTTCATCATCATCCTCAACATCTTCATCATCATCATCCTTCTCATCAACATCTTCATCATCATCACCATCATCATCATCATCCTCCTTCTCCTCATCATCATCATCATCATCATCCTCATCCTCCTTTACCAGCCTGCATCCTGGCACTGAGCCGGGGCCGCTGGGAGCAGAGACTCGCTGCAGTTTGTATAATGTTACATAATCTGTTTCTGTGGAATAAAACATAAAAGGAGATTAACTGAAGAGGAGGAAAATAACCTTAATTATGTGGACACTGATCACTCAAACCACACATTTCTTTTTTCCGCCCTAAACGCAGCTTTTACTGTTTATTAGCCGGCTTTATTTATTATTAGGTCCTAACGTCCACTGATCAGCTGTTATGTAATAAGCCAATGGCGTTTTGTATGCTCTTTCCTACAGCGTCATCTGGTGGCCACACCACCTATAAAAAAACTACTCTTATTGTTCTTTTATTCGTAATGTTTGAAGTTATGAATGCACATCCTTTTTGAGTTCAAAACCAGCGAGTTAAAGACCGAATAGGAAGTGAATAATAAAATGCAGTGAGCAGCTGTGGGTGAGCCGCAGGACAAACAGCACAGTTTGTTTTTAGCAGTCTGACCACAGAGGGGGACAAGCTGTCTCTCAGTGCAGAGGTCCCTGAGCAGGAGCTTCTGATCCTCCTCCCTGACGGCATCAGAGAGAAGAGGCTAAGAGAAGGGTGGGAAGAGGGAGATCATGCAGTGTCCTCTGTGGATACATCACGACAGTGGGGCACCAGTGATCTTCTCTGTTGTTCTTACTATTCTGCAGTCTGTCTCTCCTCTGAGCTGCTGTTCCCAAACCTGGAAGAAATACAGTGTGTAAGAATGCTTTCTGCTCTACTGGAACAGAGATGTCTGTTTTCTTTACTCTCCAGAGGAGATGGAGCTGCTGCTGGGCCTTCTTGACAACAGCTGTGGTGTTATGCCTGGAGGTCAGCTGCAGTCCTAAATATCTGGTACAGTTCACTCTCTCAACAACAGAACCACTGATGATGAGTGTTGGACGATGGCCCGGTTCGGCCCTCCTGAAGCCAATGATCATCTCTTTTGTTTCCTCTGTATTAAGAATGAGATTGTGTGATGACTGCACGTACATGCATGCATGGTACTGACAGTTAGGTCCATAAGTTTTGGGACAGTTACATTTATTTTACACTTTTTTTGTGTAATTCTCTCTGCACGCTGCCATAAACAGTCAAAATGTGATTGAAGTGTGGACTTTCAGATTCAAAGGGTTGGTAGGTAGACTCTTTATTATCATTTCAAGCATGTGCAGGTGATGCTTGAAACAAAATAGTCTTTCTCCATGGACCATGGTGCGACATATATGGCTGAGAAACAAACTCAAGCTAAGAGACACATCAGTGCAAATACAAACAGTGAAATAAAGGGAAAATAAAAATTGGTGACAAAAAAGACAATGACAAGCAGTGCAGTCCTGGTAGAAAATATGTAGAATGTGTCAAAATATAAATATTAATTATTCAGGAATAAATGCTCCCTTGAGATGCTCTGCCAGGCCTTTACTGCAGCCGCCTTCAGTTGCTGCTTGTTTGTGGGTCTCTGCCTTCAGTTTTGTCTTCAGTAACTAAAAGCTGCTCTGTTGGGTGGAGATCAGGTGACTGACGTGGCCATTGAAGAATATCCCATTTCTTTGCCTTGGGAAACTCTTGGGTTGCTTTTGTAGTTTGCTTTGGCTCATTATTAGGCATTTTACCTAATCTGAGCAGATCATGAACTGTTCCTCTCCTTTTCCACACTTCTCTCTTCCCATCATTCTGGTACAAATTAATCCTGGTTTCATCTGTCCAAAGAATTGAGCAGTCTGGCAAAATCCAATCTGGCCTTCCTGTTCTGGAGTGCAACCACTGGTTTGCACCTGGTTGTAAACCTTTTGCATTTACCTTCATGAAGTCGCCTCTTGAATGTAGACTCGACGATACACCTGCCTTCTCACGAGGGTTCTTGACTTGGCAAGATGTTGTGAAGAGTTTTTCTTTACCAAGTAAAAAATTCTGCAATCATCCACTTTAGTTTTCTTCTGTGGTTTTCCAGGCATTTTGGTGTGTTTTTCAAAAAGGTGTAGTGGGATGTTCAGTGCCTTGCTCAAGGGCACCTTAGTGGTGTTAAGGAGGGGTTGAACCAACACCTTCTCTGGCCTCCAGTCCACCACCATATACATCAGTCCAAGAGGGGGTCTTAAATTGACAGGTCTTGAGCAGGCCTCCACGTCCAGGTGGGTCTTGAACCGGCAGCCTCAGCAACCCTCTGGTTCCCAACCGAGTTCTCTGATGGGCTGAGCTACTGCCACCCTCTGCATTTTATTTCATGCCTTTTAAGCACATTTAACTATCTCACACACATTTACAGTTCAACAGATGCTTTGAGATCAATTTGGGGCTCTTGCCCAAGGATGCTTCAGCGCGTAGACTGAAGCAGTCAGGGATCAAACCACCAACCATCCAGCTGGAAGGCAACCCGCTCTCGCTTCCTTCTTTTTAAGAACACTCCAGACTGTTAAAATTTCTGCTCTCTGACAGGTTTGATTTTGCAGCCCATTAACAGTCCTCCTTATTTGTCTCAGTATGAGGTCCATCTCTTTGGACATATTAAGAGTTTCAGTGAACAAGTTCAACACTTAGAACCAACTTGAGATCTTTTATCTGCTTAGTTTTTCATGAAATAACAAAGCAACGGGCCTCACCATGAAACTGCATGTCAGCCAATTGTCCCATTACTTTTGAGCCTCTGAAAATGTGGAACCATTGATAAAAATGGCTGTAATTCCTAAACAGTTGGTGCAATTCTTTTGTCAAACTCCTTTAAATTAAAGCTGAAAGTTTGCACTTCAATTCCAGCTTGACTGTTTTATTTAAAATCCACTATTACATAGAGCCACTATTCAAATACTTCAAATGAAAAATCCTAATTATTTCTGTGTAATATCACACATATATGATGAAGGGTATATAAAACCACAAAACAGTTTTGCATTTATGAATAAAATGCATTTTTTTAATTACCACACTGGTATACAAAATTAAAAGTTTCCATTAATTAAAAATAAATCAGCATTATTTTGTTTACATCATGACTTTAGAGTGACTTCATAATGTTTTCAACACGTTATAGTACAACAGACAGTAATAATAAAGGCAGTTATACAGTTTGAGCAATGTTATGTCCAATCATCAAACTTCACTTGATCAGCGGCCTCAAACAGTAACTTTGACCGTTTGCTGCCTCTGTGTGTGTTTGTACAGAATCTTTTGCTACTATTACACACATGTGAAACACAAAAAGTTCAGTCAATAGCTAGATGGATGAGTTAGACAACAGGGCCCCTGGGCACCGGCACAGAGGCTACACACTGATCTAATACAAAGAGACTAAACAGAGCAGCAAAGAGACACAATGTGACTACAAAGAGACACAACATGACTACAAAGAGACTAAACAGAGCAGCAAAGAGACACAGAACAGAAATACAAAGAAACACAACATGACTACAAAGAGACTAAACAGAGCAACAAAGAGACACAAAACAGAAATACAAAGAAACATAACATGACTACAAAGGAACATAACATGACTATAAGGAAGCATAACATGTTAACAAGGAGAAACAGCGTCACTACAGAGCAACAAAAGAAATACAAAGAGATAAAACGTCCTTACTAATAGATCTCAACAGACGATCCTTCATAAACATAACCAGAATTTCAGTGAAGTAGTTGCTCATCTGGCTCATGATCCATCGCAAGTCACAGGTTAAGATAATTTGTGAGGTTCAGAAAGACAGTGGTAAGATTTCTTGTCACATTCTGGCTGTATTACGCAAACTAATGGGATTTAAATTCAACTGAGAAGTCAAGGAGTCTTGCAAACAGCCATATCCAGGACAATGGCCCTGGTTCTTGGCCAGCACTATAATCCACACCTACTGTTAGGAGTAGGAATTCTTGTCAAAATAGAAAAGTGCCCGTAAAACTACAAATATGTCTTCAACCTTGAGCACAATTTGGGTGACGCTTTATTAGGTGATAACTGTGTGTAAGTTTGATTAAAATTATGACCAATACTGTAGGAGGAGTAGTGAACTCTTGTGAATGGTGGAGGGACCCATGGCTGCCATAGCATGAGCTCATCTGTCTTTCAGTTGGACGAGCTGAAAAACAGTCACGGCAGACTGAACATTTCTACAAAGAGACATAACATCACCATGAAGAGACATGAAAATACTACACAAAGATTTCAAACAGCCACAAAAGACACAAAATTACACAAGAAAATATGTGTGTGTTGCTGATGATGGCTGGGGACGTTTTACGAGCCTCTTGTGTCTAACCCATCCCTGAGCAGTTTGGATGATGTAGTAGTACATTTACTTCTTAAATTATTATTTACAGTAAAAATTACAAAGTCATAGATGATGAGTTTATACAGTTGAACACAGTTCTGATTTGAAATGCTTATGAAGCAAACTCTTCTTCATGGCACCGTTGTTCTGAGTGGTCCTGGTTGGCACTGCACGGCATGCCTACATTATGACGTAAGCAAACCATCAGGAAGCGAAAGCTCCGGGTTCACGTTGCTTCTAACAATATTATTTTCTTTGGTAATACTGTTTGCATCACTCAATACAAAACAAAAACTACTACTAGAGGATCCTAGAGTAAACCCTCAGATATCTAGAAAAGCACTCAGTTCAGGTAACATAATTGCTTAAAGCCGCCAAAAACATTTAACAGTATTTAATTATAATGTGTATAGTGTCATAAATGTAACTAAGAGTTAAATTCTATTTATTATGCTATTCATATAAAGTGGCGTTACAGCAACATACATGTTCACTTCATAACTTAGTGCTTCCAGAGTAACTTTAACCTCTTCTGAAATCTTCTTAGAACTTATGCCAAAAAATTAAGAAAAAGAAAATAAAATCACCGCCTGGTGGCTTTGTGCATTATAAAGTCAGACGCAGCCCCTCCATGTTAGTGTACAGGACAAACCGGAGAATACATTTTTAAAACTACCAATGGTTTCTGTCAGAGTCAGTCCTTCTAATTTATCAGGGCAACTGAAGGTGACTTTTTCCCCTCACAATTTATACCCAAAAAATGGGAAATTTAAAAAATAAGAGCAAATTTACAAGAAAAAAATGGCGAATTTATGAGAAAGAAATGGCTTATTGTAAGAGAAATTTCCTGCTCTTGAGTGCAGCCACGTGATTACTCATTTGGTGCTACAGAAAGGGTTCAGCGTGTTTGTGTCAAGAATATCACTTCACTTTTTAAAATTAAGTTGGAAAGAAATTCCTGTTTGAGTTTTCACGTAAATTTGACACTTTTTTCTCGTACATTTTCGACTTTAATCTCAAAAATTTTGATTTTTTTTTCTTAGAATTTTACCTCCCCTTCGCCCTGTCACTTTTTTATTTATTTTACCTTCAGTGGTGCTAATATCCCAATGTATCTTATGCTATGGTTTATTGAACAAAGCATGTTTTGGTTTTTGATTATTTATTTGATGCTATAGAATGGGTAGTGTTTTTAAGGTTGACTTACTTAGTAAGTTACTGCTGATGTTACAGCTACCAAGAGCACAACCACCAGAGCAGGGATAGTGAGGGTTATATGAAGCTCAAATATGATCCTCATATTTGGGCCAGGCTTGAAGGAGGGATTGCAAAGCCATGTCTCACAATATTTTTAGCTTTAGGATAGTATACTGTAGGATGGGCCGGTAAACTGTAACATCAGTGTTTTTCTTAAATTTAACGTAAAGGAAAAACCTGGTTTGTGTAATCAGGGCTCAGAGAATGCCAGGTAGTTACCGTATACAACCTGGTGAGCAGCAACAGGCACAATAAGAGATAAGCTACGAAGCAGAATCGGCTGAAGAAACACATAATCCCCTCAGGAGGTGGCGGAGACCAAAAACCGAGCTAAAAGCTAAGGGCTTCCATTCATCATGTGGAACACAACGACGACTCCAAATGTTGCTCTGGCTGGTGGGTGTTGCTGACAACATGGAACTGTGGCATTTACAGATGTTCTGTGCTGCTTCAAAGTGACCAGTAAAATCAGTTATTCCATGTTGTTTAGCAGTCATAAAGGTAAACTCTGCGCTCAAGTCCCTGAAAGGTTCTATAAAGATGAAGAAAGCTGCAGATTAAGTTTTTCACCATGTGACCCCTTTCATATCAATTTTAAACTGTCCTGATGGACACCTCCTACCATGTTTTCAACCTGGGTTTAACTCACATTTTAATGAAGCTAACACAAGTGTATGTGTCTATTATGAATTAATACATACTGAACAGAGTGGAAGAAACTGAGCTTAACAGAGAGTAAATTCTGCTCTGGTGGGACACACAGACACTGACAGGGATTTCAGCTGCGCTGTCCCAGATGTGGAAGTCCTCACTGAAGCCTGACGTCTCCTCTGCTGAGCGGACGCTGCATCTGACCATCTGTCGGAGGAACGACCTCAACCTTGTAGCTCACTTTCTTGGACTGAAGGATGCTGTAGCTGTTGTCAAAACACAGCACGTCTGCACAAAGCGGAGGACACAGTCAACCACAGAAAACAAAAGCTAGGATATTGGCATATTTGTGGCATATTTTAGGGATGGCTGATTTTGCACAACACCTTAAGTTTCTTTCTTCCTTGGAGTTAAATAAGAACACTGATTCAACTTGTTAATGTTACGTCTAATCTTCTTCTTCTTCTTTTGGCTGCTCCCGCAAGGGGTCGCCACAAGCGGATCATCTGGTTATGAATCCGCATATTTGATTTGGCAAATTTTTTACGCCGGATGCCCTTCCTGACGTAACCCTCACCATTTACCCGGGCTTGGGACCGGCACTAGGAGTACACTGGCTTGTGGGCCCCTGTGGCTGGTTTGTTAATGTTATGTCTAATATCGAAATATAAATACATAGATTAACCGAAAGGTTGGAAGGAAGGAAAACACGAGATCTAAAATAAAATTTAGCTAACAAGATATCACAAGCCAGCTCTAATTTTTATTTATTCATTTGTAGTTTTTTTGTCAAATATTTATGGCATCCTGATGCCAGAAAGGTGAATATTGGCAGGGTTTGCCTATGTGTCAGTACAGACAGCACTTTGTTGCTTAAGCTTAATTTATATTACTGCAGAGCCTCTGCCGAATGGCTGCATGTTATTCGCTCGTGCTAATGTGTCTTCATTGTTCAGCCATCATGAGGAAAACTCATCATATTGATCTTAGAGCTAGAAGAAGTTTTCACAAGCCTCTGTGCAGTCCTGTGGTAAACTAAGTACTCCAGAAGTATCAGCCTTGTGCTGCTATTCAAATGTATTTCACTGACTGATCATCAGCCAGTGTGAGCACCTCTACGAAAGCAGAAGTTTTCAGTTTGCTGCTCTGGAGCAGTCAGGTGTGTTAGCACAACGCCACAATCTGCCCAGGAGCGGACGTCCCAGCAAATTCAGCCCAAGGTCAGCGATGCTCAGAGGAACTGCAAAAAAGACCCAAGAGCTACATCTCCGACTCTACGGGCCTCGGTTTGTTTAAATGCTAAACTTACTGACAGCACAGTAAGAAAGAGACTGAACAAGTATGGCTTGTTTGGAAAGGCTGCCAGGAGAAAACCTCTTGGCTCTGGAAAGAACATGGCAGCGAGGCTTAGGTTTATGAAGAGGTCTGGTTTTAATGCACACATTTGGTGAAAACCAAATGCAGCATATCAGCACAAACACCTCATGCTAACTGTCAAGTACGGTGGGGGGGGTGATTTGGGCTCGTTTTGCAACCACAGGACCTGGGCAGTTGGTAGTCATTAAATCGGCCTTGAACTCCTCTGTGTAGCGGAGTCAGTGTAGCGTAGTGGTTTACACATTTGCCTTACCAGCAAAAGGTCCCTGGTTCAATTCCAGGTATGAACACAAGCCCCTCTTGCCATGGAGGGCTGCATCAGGAAGGGCACCTAGCATAAAACCTCTACCAAATTACCAATGTGGATTAATTTACTGTGGTAACCCCTTGGGGAGAATACAAGAGAGCAGCTGAAGGTACTTCTTTGTTTTTGTCCAACACCTAAAGCTTGGCTGAAATTGGGTCATGAAACTGGAAAATGATCACACCAGCAAATCAACAACAACAGAAGACTCAAGGTGTTATAATAGCCCTGTCAAAGTCCAGACCTCAACCTCGCTGTAGCGGGACTTAAGAACTGTGCATAAAGAAATTCCTACAAACTTCAATGAACCAAAGCAACACCGCAAAGAAGAGAGCTAAAGGCAGTTCTACAAGCTGTTGGATCATGGGGTGTACTTAGATTTTCACAGAACTACATGGAGTCCCGTGAAACTTTCTTCTTCACATGACTGTATATCTAAACTGGGAAAATACTAGCAATTGCATTAGCATAATGAGCACGCTACATAAATTTTACAGCCCACTATAATTAGTTTCTGTACCCTGTAACCCTGGCAACAAACCTTGCACTAATCAGCACGCTGTGTTACACCTTATATTACTGTCAAACAGACGTATCACTGTTGTTGAAGTCTGCATAACTATGATGAGTAGTTACATTTCTGAGATTTAACAGTTTTAGATTATCCCAGAGACTGATAAACCAAAAGAAAAAAAATGAAAAAACTAAAAACTCTTATTTCTAATCGTTTAATCAATACAAAACCTATAAAAGTGAGGAGCTGTTGTTTTAAGAAGAATTAATTGAACTAATTCTGACAAGAACTCCACCCAATAGACACTTCCATTTTGAAATAGATTCAAACCCACCAACTTAAAGCATGTATAGTTGGTAAAAATGTAAATATTTTATATTGCACAACATTTAAAAGAAAAGGTTTGACATTTCTGTAAAAATCCATACAAACACTGCGACAAAGAGTGTCTTTGCTGAAACTCTTAGCATCCTGGAGTTGCTTGGCAAATGGCAACCCATTTTATTGTTTGAGATCATTTCTGCCGGGGACAGCACAGCCTGTACATGCTGCTGTGCAGGTACTTACAGACTCCCGGCTCGGTGCAGACGAGGCAGCTGTCTTCAGGGACCAGGTGTGCGTTGTAGCGCTCGCTGGGGAGAACTTGCTGCATCTCGGTCACTTTCTGAGAGCCACCCTCTTTGGTCCTCTTGTACACTCCAAACCCAATATCGGCTCCATCACTGGCAAACTGCCACCTGACAAGCAATAGTGAATTCATTACATGATGTCAGTAAGCAAGGTTATTATAGTCAACTAAAACTAAATTAAAAACTAAAACTACCTGAGAAAAATAATTTTACTTAACTGAAATAAAAATTAAAACTAGACTTTCGGGAAAAATCAAAACTAACTAGAAC
>VUQH01058460.1:21336-34943 GCA_015106775.1 Etroplus canarensis
ATTCAGGAGGAACCCCCCCCCCCCCCCCCCCCAAAAAAAAAAGAATGGTAAATGGGGAGCGGCTGTGGCTCAGGAGGTAGAGCGGGTTGTTTTCAGACTGGAAGGTACATGGATCAATCCCTGGCTTCTCCAGTCTGCACGCCGAAGCATCCTTGGGTAAGACACTGAACCCCAAATTGCTCCCGACGCATCCATCGAAGCGTAAATGTGTACATGATAGTTAAATGTGCTTGAAGTCATAGAATAAAGCGCTGTATGAACGTGTGTTTGAATGAGACTTGTAGTAAAAAGCACTCTGAGGGCTCAGTCAGAGTAGAAATGTGGGGTATAAGCACCAGTCCATTTACCATTTATGAATGCTGACCTGAGCCAACCCCACTTGATATGATGTGAAACTCAATGCCACATTATTTCTTCATTTTTTTAATACAAACTGGATGATTAAGAACTGCAGCAGCTAAGCTGATTCCATAACTTCCCTGAAAATTATTTTACCAATTTCAGACGTCTTACGGCAATGGCAGAAAAAAACGACATGGTATCACTATGAAAGTGTATGATCCCACAATCCGTTTGGTTTTTGTTTTCTGCAGATGTGGCTAAAAATGAAAAAAAACAAAAAACAAAAAACAAAAACACAGAAAACGCCACCTGCTGGCCAATTTGTATTTTCAAATGGGCTGAAAATCTATCTAGTCTAGTCTATCACTGCAATCAAATAGTTTTTGCATTATCATGCCCACATGAAGGATTTGAGACAGCAGTGGCAGTGGTGGCAGCGGCAGCAGCGGTGACTGACTGCCATTGGTAAAATCGTTTACCGATTTCAACTGTTAGAACAGCAGATGGCAATGGCAGCAAAATTGACATGGTGTCACCATGAAAGTATGTGATCCCATGATCAATTTGGTTTTCGTTTCTTGTAGCTCAGCAAACAGTCCCAGAGATATGGCTAAAAATGTTTTAATTTATTTTTTTTACAGATCACACCACCTAGTGGCAAATCTGGCTGAAAATCTAATCAGTTCCAGATGTTAGGGCGGTTCATCATTGTGCCAAAATTCATAATTCTGCATCAGTTATTGTGCTACAGTGATGACACAAAAGATTTATGGCGGTGGTGGCGGCGAAGATAATTATCCCCATTTTTCAGGGATATAATAATCAGTAAACAATTTGATTATTACTTAATTACATCATTCATATTCAATATCCATCCATCCATTCATCTATTTTCTTATGCTTATCCAATTCGGGGCTGGGGAGGGCGCTGGAGCCTATCCCAGCCATCATAGGTGAGGGGCGGGATCTGTCACAGAGCCAACACAGAGAGACGGACAACTATTCATGCTCACATTCACACCTATGGTCAATTTAGAATCACCAATTAACCTAACCTAATTAACCCTTTGCACGTCTTTGACTGTGGGGGGAAGCCAGAGCACCTGGAGAGAACCCATGCAAGCACGGGGAGACTCCACACGAGGGGGGCCTAGGCTGGCAGAGTGCTGGATTTGAGCCCGGATCTTCTTGCCGTGAGGTGATGATGCTAACCACTGCACCACCGCACTGCCCAGTTTTCAGTATTAATCTGAGAATTTGACACTTTTCTTTGACACACATGACTAAACTAAAACTGATTGATCTTTGGGTGGCTGGTCATACAGAAAAGGTGAGCATTTGAAAACATCAAACATCACCTATAGGATTGTTTAAAAAACCCTTTTTTACTTCTTATAGAGAAAAAGATCAGTTAACAAAGTAATTGGAATATTACCAGAGACAAGTTTTCCAGAAGGGGCCACAAAACAAACACTGGCTTAATCTTTAACACTGCATTGGATTATATAAACTCATCAGATGGGTTTATGTAAGATCTGAAAAGTAAATATAATTTAAAATGAAATTAAATGAATTAAAAACAAAAATGCTTTCCTTTCAAATTAAGTACAGACATGCATAAAGCAACTTCAAGTGGACAAACTCATTTCCAGCACAAGTGTTAGTTGGGAATTTGGTAAATATCCTCATCTAAACAACAAAGAGCTTACCTTTCTGATCATGGCTTCAGATTTGTGAATGTTGAAGTTACGGGCTGGAAAAAAAGAAAGAAAAATCCCACATAAGACTGTTTAACATACAACAAAACAGACATGATTACTTTTTCAAATCCAGAATTACATTTCTTTAAAGAAAATGTTACACCAGGTTTCTGTGAGACACCATTTCCACTGGATAGCTTTCCAGATGAAGTTCAGTTCAATTTTATTTACACAGCACCAATTCACAACAAAAGTCACCTCAAGACATTTTACACAGTAAGGTACAGATCCTACAGGGTTAGAGAGAATACCCCAACAATCAGACCATTCTCTATGAGCAGCACTCAGCGACTGTAGGAAGGAAGAACTCCCTTTCAACAGGAAGAGACCTCCAGCAGAACCAGGCACAGGCAGGGGCAGCCATCTGCCTTGACCGGTTGGAGGTGAGGGGAGAGAGAAGAGGGACAGGAGAGCAGAGAGAGACACAGACTATGGGAGAGCGCAACAGAGTATTTTTTATGGAGTTAATTTATTTCCATCTTAATCAAAGCTTGGCAAAGCTGCGGGACTCCGAAAGCCACACGTTCCTCCACATACATTTCAGTTTCTAAATTTACAATGGTTAGAAATAACTATTTTGACATTAAAGTATGATGTCAGCCTCAACTGGCCCTGCACATTTGGTTAATTTTCCAACCTGAGTCGGAATTAAATTTGAGATTTTTATTCTTATCTTTTCATCCCGTGGAGTCAAATTTTTTAAATGTAGCTCTGTTTTAGGCACTTAATGTGAATTTGATTGAAGATGGAGGGTAAGTTGGGGCCCCTGACAAATGTTTGCCCAGGGGCCCCCAAAAAGATTAACCCGGCCATGATACAATCCAGGTCCTTTAAGTGGACTGATCATGAGTGCACTCAGGAGAATGAATTCTTTAAATCAAAGGAACTTCTGTATGCTGTTTTGTTTCCCCCTGCAGTAAATTCTGCAACATTTATAGATCAACCATCACTGATGATCACTCAGTAAAAATCATGTGATAACCGGGTACTCTTTGTCTGTTTTTCATCCAAGCAAAGAAACTGACCAAGGTTAACAGTCAATGCAAATATTGTACACTGAGGCTCCCATGTGATCCCCTCTGAACTATGGACCATTAAACAGACCAGTCAACAGACACAATGCCCCCGGGGGGTCCTGTACTATTGATCAGTTCAGCAGCAGCAGCATGGATTTAAAATGCATGATGGAATACACAATCAAAAACAGACGGTTTGAAAAAGTCTCTTCTCCCAATACAGAGAAGAAACACACTGTATAGTTTGGCCTGTCTTTTGGTTTGCTTGTCTGTTTGCAGGATCATTTTTAAAAAGATTTGCATGATTTCTTTTGCTTTGTTTTTAAGCAGAGGTTGGTCTGGCCCAGCTTGTCCCTGATTATTAACTTTTGGAGCCAGTTTGGGTCCACAGGTTTGTGGAAGGTTTCTTTATCACGGTGAATTTTTTGCAAAATTGAACATTTCTCCGTGACAAATGCATACCAAATTCAAATAAGAAATCCTGGGAGATAATCACCCTCTGGTTCTCAAGAAAACATCATATCCAGATATCCTCCTGGATCTGGGGAATCAGTTCATCCCTGGTTAGTGGCATCATGTCGAACTGCTCTGGTTTCTACATCTCTGTTAGATTTTGTCTTGATTCTTTTAAATCACTTTAACCTGTTTCTGCTGCACATCCTACTGTGTTGATGTCGGCATCTACAGCTGTTTTGCAACTGATACCTTTGCTTGTTTGTCCAAGCTCTTATTTTCATTTATACTTTTACATTTTAAAGTGTCGATAAAGTGTATGACACTTAAAAACTTTTTTGCACACACACACACACATATATACAAACTTTTTATACTGGCCAATTTTTTATTTGAATGTTTCTTTTTTATCTTTGTACATAGGAAAAATGTTTGTAGACAAGTTAAAATCTCTCAAGTTTGGCTCTGCTCTCACTGGATGGAGACTGTATACAATTTTGTTGTACTTATGTATAATGACAATAAAGTTTCTGATTTGAATGTACCATTCAGCTGCTCCCTTGTATTCTCCACAGCAGATCAATCTGCATTGGTAATTTGGGAGAAGTTTTTTTATGCCAGATGCCCTTCCTGATGCAACCCTCCATGGTGAGAGGGACTTGTGTCCCCACCTGGTATTGAACCAGGGACTTTTTGCTTGTAAGCTGAATGCACAAACCACTACACTATCGGGGACACTCTTCTGATTCTGATTTAAAGATGCTTTTTGTAGTTACCCTCTCCGAATTTTAGGTAAAACACTCACCACCAGAGGGCAGCATTTAACCAGAGGGAGAGTTGAAATGTTTTCACAAAGAAATGTTTACACAAAATAGCCCAAACTGGTGCAGTGAAATGAAACTGAAAAATTTAAAAAAACCATCGAATAAATAAAAAACGAAAGTGGTGCATGCGTATGTATTCACCCCTTTTTGCTATGAAGCCCCTTAAAAAGATCTGGTGCTGCCAGTTACCTCCGGAAGTCACATGATTAGTTAAATAACTCTAAGCTGACCCTAATCGATCAGTGAGTGAAATGGAATGGAAACACAGGTTAAAAGCAAACCATGAAAGCAGCCCCAGGCAGGACCTGAACCCTCTTGATAGTCCAGTGTGCCACCTACTTCTTAACATGGACTTTGATGGGTGGAACTGCTCCTATGCATTGTTTCAACAGCTGATATAATAGCCTAGCAGATAGTCTGACAAACCTAAAGCCGGTCAGAGAAAGGCAAGTCTTAAAATGATTAGAAACTGTGTAATATTAGAAGCTCACTGGCACTGCTGTTGTTTTTGGAATTAATAACCGCTCTAATTCCACCTACCTTATGGAGATTTAGGCCTCAGTAAGACTGTGTTAAATGCAGGAAAATAAAGAAATAAATATCACAGGATATTCTAAGGCACAGTAGGCCAGTCAAACAATAATGTAATTACTTAAATTGCAGCTTTTATTTGGGTGATTCATATGGATATCAGCTCATACGTATTCATTATGTATTTGTTATGTATTCCATGCTTTTAAACATGTTCCTGAGCAAGCTCACTCATCTACTCATTAGACTTATTTTGCATATTAGAAAATAAATATTTACTGTAAAGTATGAACAGAGTCCAGGTTCAAACAATTTAAACTTTAAACTGACATGAGGCCAGACGAGGGAACGCGATAGGAAAGACGTCAATGATTAACTGAGAGAAGATCTGATAAATAATTTGATCAATAAAGACATCATCGTTGTTATATTGTGCTGTAGCACTGAGTATTATCCTGTAAATGTCACTTTATATCTCACACCAAAGAAACACAGTTACTTGTGTTTTTGGAGAGTAAACTTATGTAACATTTAATACTAAACATTACATAAGAACACGCCACACTAGAAGCCAGCAGCCTGCTGAGCACAGAGTCAGGCAACAGCTGGCAAGGCTCAGTTCAAAGGTTACAGCAGTCTGAGTCTAACACACAGCTACTTTTCTTCATCAGTCTTATGCATAGAATTAAATGGTACTGGACAATGGCCCTTTTTTCATTGTTGTTGTTGTTTTCACTCCACCACAGTGAGTTTTAAATCCAGCAGTCGCGATGTGATTAAAGTGCAGACAGCTTTAATTCCAGGGGTCTGACAAAAGAATTGCATTAACTGTTTTGGACAAGTGACTATCAATCAGTTTCATGGCCACTGAGATCTGTCCCCATTATATTCCATGATGAAGTAAGCGCTGTACTCGGTAGCTGCTGACTGGAAATCTAAATACATTTTTAAAAATTATTTCAGTTTGTCCAGTTACTTTTGAGCCTCTGGAAATCGGGGGCTGTGTATACAAATGGCCCCTTGAATTAAAGCTGAAAGTCTGCACTTCGATCACATCATGATTATTTGGTTTAAAATCTTTTGTGGTGTTGTATAAATTCAAATTACCAAGAAAATGATTATTGTTCAAGAAGAAATCGATGTGACTGCATGTGGTAAATCTGAAGATGCCACAATATCTGGTGTACCTGATAGTCCACGGATACAGGACGCCTGTACACCCTGTTAACACAGGTTTTTCTGATGTAAAACATGAGACCGCAATAAATCCTTCCAAAACTTTTTCCACCTTTATTGTGACTTATAATCTGTACAATTCAACCAAAAAAGAAACAAATTTGTTTGGGGGAAAAGCATAAAAAGAAAAATGTACAATAAGCTGGTTGCAAAAATGCACACACCCTAAAATCAATACTTTGTTGAAGCACCTTTTGCTTTAATTCCAGCATTCAGTCTTTTTGGGTACACAACTGCCATCAGTTAACGTGACTCTGATTACCTCAAATAAAGTTCAGCTGCCCTTGTAGGATCTTCCTGACTGTTCCATCCTACAAAAAAAGCCATGAGAGCTGACAAAGCATCAAAAGATCCTACTGTTCAAAAAGAATGAGTCAGGAGAAGGGTGCAATGAAAGTCCCACAGCATTACATATACCATGGAACACAGTGACGACAGTCATCAGGAAGTGGAGAAAATACGGAACCACAGTGATGTTACTGAGAACTGGACGTCCCTCCAAAAGTGATGAAAAACAAGAGGAAAACCAGTCAGGGAGGCTGCCAAGAGGCCTGCAGCATCACTGAAGGAGCTGCAGGGATTTCTGGCAAGTGCTGGTTGTGTAGAACATGTGACAACAACCTCCTGTGTCCTCCATATGTCTGGACTATGGAAGCCTTTTCTTACAAAATCCAGGTCCAGCTAAATTAAAAAAAAAAAAATACATCAGGTCTCCCAAAAACATGTGGGAAAATATGTTATTATCTCATGAAACCAAGGTTGATTTTTTTTGGCCACAATTCCAAATGTATGTTTGGCACAAAAACAACACTGCACATCACCAGAAGAACACCATACCCACAGTGAAGCATGGTGGCGGCAGTGTCATGTTTGGGGTTCCCACCACCACTCATTTTCCCCAGACCTTCAGACGGTCTGCTAGAATTCTGAAGCTGAAGAGAAATTTCAGCTTTCAGCACCACAATGATGCCAAGCATACATCCAAATCAACCAAAGAATGGCTTCATCTGAAAAACCAAGTGTGGAAGCAGAAACCCAGACCTAAATCAAGCTGAGAGCCTGTGGGGTGACCTGAAGAAAGCTGTGCACAAGAGATGCCCTCACAATCTGCTATCAGCTATACCACGCTGACAGACTCCTGTCAACAACATATTAGTTTTAGGTGTGCACACTTATGCATTTAGCTTTTTTACATGTTTTATATTTATATTTTCCTGCTAACAGATTTGTTTCATCAGAAAATCCTGGCATTTTAACAGTGCTGTGTTCTGTGTTCTTTTTGTAGCCACTGTATGGGTCACGCCCTTTATCCTGATTTAACTATAAATGCGATAATATGCTAACTCTGACAGCTGTAAACAGGCACAGGCACGTACGTTTTCTTCATGCTTATTTCCCAAACTGTCAGTAAAACGTTTCACATCTTGGTATTTCTCCAACAACCATTTTCAATACAGCCATTAGTGCCATCTGAATCACAAAACGTGGCTTCTACACACACCTAGCTGCCCAAAGTAATGCTGACTATCCAACTCACAGCTCAAGTATCAGTTTCGTGAGACTGTTGCATCATGGGAGTGGCAACAACACAGCGATGAGTGATTTTCCTTTAAGGTGAGGTCAGTGATGACTTATTGTTTCCTGCTGGAGGAGCTGGAGTGACGCAGGGGGCACGATTTTCACCACTGTTTCTGTCAGATTGGAGAAGATCAGTTTAATGAAATGCCAACGAACATTACAGTGAAGCCAAACCTCAGTATTTTTACAGCATCCTGAAATTTGGTGCAGGTGTGGAGAAGAAAAGAGGACATGCAGAGGGTTGGTGTGAGGGAAGAGGACGCAGGGACAGGGTGAGATGGAGGCAGATGAGCCGCTGTGGCAACCCCTAACAGGAGCAGCCAGAAGAAGCAGAAGAAGAAGAAGAAGAAGAAGAAGAAGAAGAAGAAGAAGAAGAAGAAGAAGAAGAGGACAAGAAATGCGGCAACAGAAAATTTGAAATGATTAAAATGAGACCGAGAAGTCAAAGAGGCTCACAGTCACATCCAGGACCAAGTCCTTGCTCTTGACTGGCCTCTAAATAAACCTAATAAGAGCCTTAATGTATAGATGTCAGAGGGACACACACAAACATCCATTTTATCAACATTACAGTCCAGACCAGCACTCTTAGGAGTAGCAATTGTTGTGAAAATGGAAAAATGATGTTGATGATGATGTATATCACCAGGCTAACCTCATAAAGCCTATAATAGCTCATAATTTGTGGGTTATTATACACAATCAGCTGTGATAAAACCAATAAGTGCATTTACTCAAGTACGTCATGTAAGCAAAAATGTCAGGTAGGTGTACTTTAATAGTTCAGTTACTTTAACTTGTACACTACATTTATCTGACTTTTCAAGTTAATTAGCTGAAAAACTGAAAAGTCGTACATGCATGTATTTCCACCCGCTTTGGTGAAAAGGTCCACCTGTGTGCACATGATCTAAGTACATATACACCTGTTCTGAAAGGTCCCACAGTCTGAAACATTACCAAGCAAGCCACACCATGAAGACCAAGGAGCTCTCCAGACGGGCCAGGAGGAAAGTTGTGGAGAAGAACAAATCAGGGCTGGGCTATAAAAAGTATCCCAAACTTTGGAAAATCCCACAGAGCTCCATTAAATCCATCATCATTTAATGGAAAGAATATGTCACCACAACAAACCTGCCTAGAGAGGACTGTCCACCAAAACTCACAGACCGAGCAAGGAGGGCATTAATCAGAGAGGCAACAAAGAGACCAAAGGTCACCCTGAAGGAGCTGGGAAGGTCCCAGTAGAGACTGCTGTATCTGTCCATAGAACCACTATAAGCTGGGCTTTATGGAAGAGTGGCCACAAAAAAGACATTGCTTCCAGAAAAGAATAAGAAAGCACGTTTAGACTTGTACAAAAAGCGTGTGGGAGAATCTCCAAACATATGGAAGAAGGTCCTCTGCTCAGATGAGACTGAACTATTTTGTCATCAAGTAAAACGCTATATCTGGTGCCAGCCCAGCACCTCTCATCACCCCGAGAACACCATCCCCACAGTGAAGCATGGTGGAGGCAGCATCATGCTGTGGGGATAGCTTTCATGGGCAGGGACTGGGAAACTGGTCAGAAATGAAGGAATGATGGACGGTGCTAAAAACAGGGAAATTCATGCGGAAAACATGTTTTCAGTCTTCCAGGGATTCTCAGGGACTGGGACAGAGGTTCACCTTCCAGCAGGACAAAGACCTTAAGCCTCCTGCTAAAGCAACACTGGAGTGGTTCGAGGGGAAACGTGTTAATGTGTTGGAATGGCCTAGTCAAAGCCCAGACCTCAATCCAACTGAGAATCTGTGGCATGACTTAAAGACCGCTGTGCACCAGCAGAACCCATCCAACCTGCAGGAGCTGGAGCAGTTTAGCTTTGAAGAATGGACAGAAATCCCAGTGAGTAGATGTGTCAAACTCAGAGACTTGCAGCTGTAATTGTGGCTCCACAAAGTACTGCTTAAAACCTCTGTCTAAACCACTTCACCACAGAGATTTAAGCACGTTAAAGTGCTTACTTATAACTTATCTTTCAGATTCAAATTGCTTTGTAGAACCACATAATGCACTCACTACATGAACCTTTTCGCCCTTGTCATGGTCAGAACCCAAACATGGAATATTGCCCAATATCCCCTCAAGAAGAAAAACACACATGTTAAACGGTTACATTTGCAGCCTATAATGTAATATTATCAGCATGGACACGTGGGTCAGTTTTATGAGCTCACAGTCCCCTACGAGATCTAGTGGATCGATACTGAAGCCTCCAGCTCTGGTATGCCCACACTCTTCCACTGAAACTGGATTTAGTGTCACGTTGGGAACAGGTTTGTTTGTTACCACTGAGCTGCTTCAGTCGTCACGCTGTTTACTGAGAGTGAGCGCAGCCTCAGGCGATAGCACGCTGCCAGCGTGATCTACAACTCTGTCTCAGAGCAAAGTTTTATGTTTCCGTCCTGTGTTTTAGGTAAAACTGCAGCACTCCACCCTGCATTCAAAAATAAAGGTTTGTTGGCTTCGTCAGCGAATGCACAGGAGCCATGTGACTGCACTCTTTATTAATACTGATGTATAGGTACTGTACCTGCTCCATATGAGCCTCGTTTCAACCGTCCACTGTCCACCACACTTTTCGCTGTTCTACTGAGCCACTTAAATATGCTCTGACATGCTGTTAAACTACATTTAGTTGTCATTTAAGTCCTGATTTTGCTTTGTTTTTGCTTTTCTACACTGATTTTCTAACATATCTAACTTTTTAATATTCTCAATACATTTACACTTATTTTACTTCATTGTATTTATTTCGATTTCAGATTTGTTTCCAGTGGCAGCACAAGAACTTCTCACCATAGAGGGCTGTGTCCGGAAGGGCATCCTGCATAAAACCTCTGCCAAATTGCAGATGCGGATTAATCTGCTGTGGCGACCCCCTGGGGAGAATTCAAGGGAGCAGCCAAAGGTACATTTTTTATCTTATTAAGACATTATTTTGTTCCCATCTTATTCTGTTTCACTGAGCCACACATCATTCTACTTATTTAAGGTGGTTTACACAACTGCATCAAACATGTGAAAGGTCCTCGGTTAGCCACCAGAAGAAGACACAAGCCCCAGTGGTGGTCCCAAGTCTTAATAAATGGGTTTGTGTTATGTCCTTGTCTCTCTTCTCTCTCTCTCCCCTAACGCCCAATTGCTTGAGGCATCTGGCTGCCCCTCCCTGAGCCTGGTTCTGCTGGAGGTCGCTTCCTGTTAAAAGGGAGTTCTTCCTTCCCACTGTTGCCAAGCACTGAACATAGGGGATCATCTGACGGGTGGAGATTTTGTTTGTTATATAAATAAACCTGAAATGAACTGAATAAATGGGAGGGTTGTGTCAGGAAGGGTAAAATCTGTGCCAAATCACATGTCAATTTGTCCACTGTGGTGGAATCTTGGGGGAAAAGCAGAAGGCCAAAGAATCTGTTATGTGTTGAACTGAATTTTAGCTGCTGTAAGTGAGAATTCCCCAACTTTGGTATAAATGAAGTATTTTATCCTTTCTTACACTTAGCCCCCGTCTTGGCTGTTGAATGAATGCAGAATCAATGCAAGAATAATCTAGCAGCAACTGGTAATATTTTTAAGTACTTTAAGGCTTCATGAAAGGTGCTGTGTAAACACACAGTATACTGACAGTACAGTAAAATACAGCAATGCTACTTTGGGCATTTAAATCTGACACAAAGTAACAAAATTACAAAACCAACTCAGTTACTTGACTTTTGCCCGTTTTCAAATATAAATTCTTGAATTTGTCAAATTCATCCATTGTATTTTGAGTTTAACTCGTTTGCTAATAAAGACAATAAAGCATGGATGATTTGATCTGACAGCATTATTGCTACTTTTTTGTGTAAATCTCCAGATTTTCTGTGATATAATAAATATCACTATCAGGACTTTTAACCATGATAATCGTGAAGTGAAACTCTGATGCTGCGATAGACCTAAGGGCAAACGTGTTTTAACACTACAGGGAAGCTTTAACATATCCTCAACATACTTTAGGATATGCAATATTTAAGTTTTGAACATATATAAAAATACATACCTTCATTTCCTATTAGAATATAACTGGCACAAAAATGTTAAAGCCTGTCTCTGCTTGTTTCCTACCTCTGGAGACCACCGCATTCGGTGAGTTTCTACCTCTGGTGAAACATACTGTATGTCACTGTAAAACACAGCCATTAAGTGTATGCAAGTCCCTTTAAGAGAGTAACTGTGTTGTGTTCAGGTGCTCTCCCTTCCTCTGACACAGGATCTTGTATTTACCAGCAACATGCTGTGATGACTGTCCCAATGTCAAGAGCTAAACAGTCTGAAGTACTTTTAGAAGTACATAAGCAAAGTCATCAAAGTCAGTTTCAAGTGCACAGAAACATGAAAGGTCTTAATTCCTCACTTTACACCTTCTGGTTTTTTCCATGTGTCTTTTTGTCATTAATTGGCACTCGTCTTATCTTTTCCATCTGATCTGTTTATCTTTGCCTGTGGGCACGCTGAGTCTTTCTCTTTCAGTCTGTAAACTAAAGCATTCACCTTGGGCTTGAGTAGGCGTGCTGTTGCCAAAGAGGTTGTTTCAGTGCGTGTTGTGGACAGGTGCAGGTCTCACCTCTGAGCCAGCGGAGCAGGTAGTGATCATGCTGTGCAGGCAGGCTGGGAAGGATGTCCTGGATCCTCTCCCGAAACTAGAGAGAAGCAGAGAGAAATCACAACTCTGTCATTATTAAAGACACACTTTGACGTTTTGGGCAAACGGACTCAGTGAAATTAGTGGTTTGATACCACAGCTGTGTCTGTACAGTATACATAAAATGACAGGCAGGTGATGATTATCTTCTCTTTGCATACAGACTGTAAACTATAAAAAGTGCAAGTACAGCAACTGCCTGGCTACTATTTGTAAGTAACTTGATTAAAAAAGTGTACTCAGCTTATGACAGTGAATCAGGGCACCACACTTGTTTCACCATATCGATTGATGAGCTTTACCAGGACAGCTCTGTATCCGTTTCCAGTCTTTATGTGCAGCTAAACTAACAGGCAGAGGCTTCATACCAACACAAAAACAGAGCTATCCTTTCATCTTTAATAAATAAAATGCTGCTTGCATGTACAGTGGCTTGTAAAAGTATTTACCCCCCTCTATATTTTCTTATTTTGCACAACCTGTAATGTAAATAGATTTTTCTTTTTTTTTTATGCACAAAACAGTCCAAATTAATGAAGTGAAATGAAAAAAGTGTATATTGCAAAAATATCTAATGAATAATTTTTAAAAGAGCGGTGCGTGTATTCACTCCCTTTGCTATGACGCTGGAGAGCTCCACAGCAGAGACTGGTGGGCCACTATAAGCCGTACACGCCACAGACCTGGGCTTTACAGAGTTAGAGTGAGAAAAAAGTCACTACTTTACTTTTCTGTGATCTCATCACCCCGAGAACACCATCCCCACAGTGAAGCATGGTGGAGGCAGCATCATGCTGTGGGGATGTCTTTAATGGGCAGGGACTGGGAAACTGGTCGGAACTGAAGGAATGACGGATGGTGCTAAAAACAGGGACATTCATGCGGAAAATCTGCAAAAATCTCTGAGATGTTCCTAGCTCATGAAGACATACTCTAAGACACTTGCAGCTGTAACTGCTGCAAAAGGTGTCTCTGCAAAATGCTGATTTTTTTTCTTGGGGGGGTACACATGCAAGCGGCATTTTTATTTATTTTTTTTAGAATTTTTGAAAATATTTTTTTTGTACTTCACCAATTTAGACTATTTTGTGTAGGTCGTCCGTCCCCCCCCGCATTAAAAAAACAGAAGAAGAATGCCTG
>VUQH01058460.1:37448-59905 GCA_015106775.1 Etroplus canarensis
CAAAAAAAAAAAAAAGAAAAAAAAAAAAAAAAAAAATCAATCAACCATCATCAGCTGTAGCTGGAGCATTCTGGCTGTCCTACATGAAAGACTTCCTTTGTTCTCTGCGCTCTGTGGACACTAAAACTTTGCTAAAGAAAAGCTGGACAGACGTTCAACCAAAGTTCAAACATGTCTCCTTGAAATTAAGATCACGCGTGATTTTGTTGTTTCCAAGTTATGTTTCAGTGGCAAGGTTGATCAGTTGGAGGCAACTTTTAACTGAGTTACAGTTTAGGAGGAGGTCAGGGTGGGCGGTGGGCGTACAAAACACCAGGGGGCAGGGTTCAGGCTCATTTAAAATGAATGTAAATACCAACCATCCAGGATTGTTTTTTCCCTCCGTCATAAACCAACAGGAGTCTTAACATAACCATGAAACAAAGCAATAATTATGCAGTCACTAAAAGTAGAGAACGTAAATTAACATTTCCTCAGACCAGAGGTCTTCTGGGCTATGTGGGTTATGCCACGTTCCTAACGGACCAGATCTAAATTACACTGAGACTAGGGCGGGGGTTGGCAGGTTATCAAAGTCCAAAACCTGAGAAGCCTGACAGAACTGGGATTCTTAAAACAGGTTTTATTTTGGATTAAGGAATTTTGCTCATATAAATGTTAAGTCTAAAAATACCTGAGCCTACATTAGTTCCCGTGTGTCTGTTGCACGCGCTGGTCAGACTTGGACCTAAGGGGTGTTCTACACAGCCAGGTTAATGAACCAGCGAACTACGCTGAGCTTAAAGTGGGAGTTTTCAGTGTCACAAAGGCGGCTCTGTTTACCTGGCTGTATTGCCGCGGTAACTCACGCTGAACGCATGCCCCGGTGGGATGCTCAGTGTCGGTTTGAAATCGGCTGGATGTGCCACGTCTTCACTGATTCTATCATTTACGGTGCAGACATTAATGTGTTTGGTTTACGGTCTGGTGGCTTCTCGGTGACCACGAACGCACGCAAAAAGGCCTGCATCCTTTCACAGAGTAACTCAAATAACTCGATTACAAAACGCGTCGCTGTGCGTTAAGCCAGTAAGCATACTCTGACACATGCCGCTCAGTCAATCAATATGATTGGCACTACCCAATCATAACGCACAGTGGTGTGAGGTGACGGAGTGGTTCAGTGTTCTGTAATCTAATTACTTGATGAATAAAATGAGCAATAAAAATGTCGTGACAGGAACAGGCGGAGAACTTTATCCTATTGGCTGAAAGAGATAGTGACAGTTTACCCCGGGGGAAATAATTTGCAGGTGAAAAAAAAAAAAAAAAAAATCGCAATGTGTCGCAGTAAATATCGCAATAATCAGGATATCGTAAAACGTTTAAAATCGCAATAATATCATATTGTGGGGTCTTCAGTGAGTATCTCTGTCATCTCTGACTGGGGTTTCAGGCGAGGTCACGTAAAGAAAGCCTGGCTGTTTTGAGCTCGGTGTGTGGCGCACCCCTCTGATCCAAATCTTTGGACACACGAGGACCTCCAGCCCACCACGCCCACAGCGATCCGCTGCTGCAGATTAGTTGCACATAAACGTAATTTCCAGGCGACAGGACTGTAACGCGATTCCAAATGCTGTGAGATTTCCACTGCAGCTGCCAGGACCGCCTCACGGACTGACATTCAGCCGCATCACGTGCACGGTTTAACATCAACACAGTCAGTGATGGCGGTTGACCTTTCCAGTGTTTTATAAACACATCTCATGTGGGGAAGGAAATCACCAACTGATAGATTTCAGCGCTAAAACTCCGCGCACCAAAAAGCCTGCAGATTATGTAAAGCATCGGCGGTAACTCTCTGTTTAGCTGGTAATCCAGCTGATTTTCACTGGGTCTTCAGATTCTTTTCCTGAACATTCACGTCAAACTAAAGCACTTTGTGTGTTTGGGGATTACATATTTTACGCTTTATGACAAAACAATTTACTTCCTGATGGTTTTTCCCCCCCCCTCTCAAATAGCCTGCTACACACACTGCAAAAAGAAGGTAGCCTACATCCTATCAAAAATATGCTTTTTCTTTTATACCAATGTTTTCAAAAATAAGTCTTTAATATTAAAAAACAAACAGAAAGCACAAGGTTTGATACAATCTCTATGCACAGTTGGAAAAAAAACTGAAAAGTGAGAGGAGATGTGAAACGCTGCACTTTGCCCTAACATACACACACACAAAAAAGGAGAAAACCTGAGACCCGGCCTCAGATAATGAGGATTGCACAAAGGTACTACAAACAGTACATGCAAACCTGGTTTTACTTTACAAGGACATAACCTCTCTGAACTCTTCTTCTGCGAGTTTCAGGAGCATTTATTAACCACCAGACCTCGCTCCAGCCATTCTTTAAGAGATTATTGGCAGTTCAGATCCAGACAGACGGCCTACGTGACACACCTGTGCGCTGATGCTGTCAAAATATCCAACAAAGCCAAATGTGAACCCAGACTAACGCTTTCCACTGTGGTCAGATGGTTCCCACTCGCAGCAATATTCTATCAGTACAGGACAATATGGATACGCCAACTATAAAAACTGCAAATACAAACTGAACATTTTAGTACTAGAATAATAAAATAAATTGTGTTTTCAGTAATCTAAGTAGATTCTCAAATTGTTCAGTTGCATAAGGGGCTGCAGAGCTTTTGCTGTACGAGCTGCACTGTTTAAAATACAGGTGATGGTACAGTATACCACACGTTTGCATTCAGTTAAGTCGGACGAGATGACACGACAGCATTGGTCAGTCTGCTTGATTTAATCTGCAGCTGAAAAGAGGTGGTAAATCGCAATATAGCGCAGAAAACTTTATCGCAACACTCAGCACATCGTGAAATGCCTAAATTCCCAGAAATATTGCACCGCGAGGTAAATACTGTCATAATATCACATCGTGGGGTCTCTGAAGAGAAACGAGCTTTGTTTTGCATGTGGATGAGAAGACTGATGCCGCTCTCATATCTGCGTGGTAAATATTGAGCTTTCTTCTTCACGCGTGATCAACCTTCTCATCTAACAATACGCAAAAAGAAAAAAAAAAACTTCATTCACCTGTTTTAAACAGCTAGTAAAAGCTGTGAGATGACCTGCTTTGAAACGAGACTGAAACACTAAAGATGACGTAAAATCTCTTAAAGACGGGCTCGGGTAAGAGCTGGCAAACAGGTCGGGTGATGAAAATCAGCATTTAGCCACACTGGAATAGGATTACATGCTCTGGGGTGGGATGGGGTGTTTTTATATTAGCTCCTCTGGTTGATGAAGAGTATTTTTATTAAGCTGACGCTGCCTCCTCTTTTTAAACAACCTTCCTGCTCCTCCTGAAAAATAAATCCAGGCCAGGAGTGACTTCGTCTTCTCCTCTGCATGAGCGGAGTGTGAAATTCGCCCTTTGCGTGGCGTCGGACAGCAACGGAAACATGTGAAGACAAACATACTGCACGGGCTTATTTTGGAACCAACAGGACAACAGAAAAGGAAACTAAAGATCTGGGAAGAGCTACACCTGTAAGCTCATTAATGAGCTGATGCGCTCGCTTTAAGCTACGTCAAGGTGGAGGAGTTCAACTTCCAGGGAATATTTCAAGCCCTCATCTGACTCCTGTTACAGACAGGTCAGTAGGTTAACTCTCTCTAAGCCTCGCAGTAGCTGTAAATATACCCGTCATGTTCGCTTTTTTTAGAAAAACATATTTATGAAGTTCCAGATGCAAACTCCAGCCATGTTACTGACACACGCTGGGCCTCATGCAGGAAAAGCTCAGTCACAAAGGCATGTTTCTGCCCCTCGCATTCACAGGACACCTGCAGGGGGGAGGATCAAGTGTGGCCTCATCATTTCGGATTAATTCCTGACATAAAAATACTATGAATTATTGGTTATTGCTGTGATTATTCTACAATTTGGGCCCCATAGTATAGCGGTTTGGACATTCGCCTCACAAACCAGTGTAGTCCCAGTGCTAGTCCCAAGCTGTGTCAGGAAGGCCGCCCCCAGCTGCTCCCTTCCATGATGAATCCACACAGGTGATCTGGCACAGCCTGGATGCCGGATGCCCTTCCTGACTTATCCTCCCATGGTGGAAGGGAGTTCGAACCAGGGATCTTTCATGCATAAGTTGAGGGCATCCAGTGTAAAAATCATGCCAAATTACATATGTGGATTTACCCACTGTGGCAACTCCTTGGTTGAAAAGTAAGAAACCAAAAGTGCTAAATTCTACAATCTAGACTGACAGAATATAATGACAACTGCTTGCCTTAAAGGGGATCTCTGCATGCCTGATGTGTTGTACCGCCGATGACAAAAACTGCGCTCAGCATGAAAAAAGGGGATCAAGTTGGGTCTGGTTTGGAGTTTTCAGATTCACTGGTAAACTGTAAAAACAAATAAAGCAACTGAGTCTCAGGTGGAAGGAAAGAAAAGAAAGTAGCTAACTGGTTTTAGCCTGTAGAAGGTGGTGCAGTTTTCTGAGAAAGGCTAACAAGCGGACCTCCAGCATCTCACGGACCTCACTGAGAAAATTACGATGTTAAGGAGGGTCCGTTCACCTTTCTGTGTTTGCACTGCTGAGGCTGCCCCCCTGACTGAGTTGCATTCTGTACTTTAGTCACTAAAAAGGACACCAAATGAAATTCACAAGGGGTCCAGACCTGTCCCTTAAGTCACGAGCACGTTCTCTGCCTCTGTCCAGTGTGGTGCACACACTCGTTTGACTTAAAAATGTCTCATCATGGCTGTCATTTTACTTGAAGATTTGACATTTTAGTGCTGTGTTTAATTCCTTAACAGCTCCTTCATTGCCGGCTTGGTCAGGTTTTTACGTGCTCATTATCGAGATTTTGTGCAGCGCAAACAATCCTGCTATTGTTATGCTCAGCTAGAAACTTATATCTCCTCCTCCCGTAGAGACAGCTTGGCCTGGCGGTGCGACATTGACTATTACTTTTGTCTGGCATACATTTCATAGTTTTCGTGTTTACTTAACAAAATGTCGCAAAAAAGGACATCAAAAGATCTCGCTTTTGATCTCTGATCTCTTGAACAAGCCAGGCAGTAATAACAAAGATTAATAACACTCTGTAACTAAAACTAGCTGACAAATGAGACAGAACCAGTAACCAAACCAGGCAGCTCTGAGTATCACTTACAGCAATGTGGCTTAGTGCGTCTGTATGAGAACACCCCACAAAAACTAGTATGAATCAAGGCAGCTCAATGGTGGTAAAAATAATCCAGATTATTCTGGTCGATGCTTTAATCTCAATTATTTAACACATAAATCATGAAAATTTTTGACTTAAAAAGACGTCTTTTTTCACACAGGGGAAGTTCCGTTAACTTCATACATAATTCAAGAAAACAAATCAATAAATAAGTGAGAAGAGGTGGGAGTGGTGGGAGACACTGGGGAGTGTGGTAATGAGTCAGGCGCTAACTAAGGAACGGTAACGCCTGTTTTACGATGGCCATTGTCTGTTCCTGCTGGACAGCCCCCTCCACAGTGGGAAGTCTGCGCAGACGGGGACGAAGAGAGCCTCGCAGATACAGGGAGACCTGCACGGGAGCCACAGGGTGAGCGGCAGAGAGCAGAAGCTGCCAACTATTACTTGATGAAGACACGCCGAGACCCTGAGCGATCCAGACACACAAGGCGACCATTAATGCTCCCCCAGGTTTACCTAGTTTTACTTCTTCTAGGCTTCTTCTTGCTGCCTGAAGGCTCTCTTTGACTCGCCTTGGCTCAAGCTGAACTAACAGGGAGGGACCACTCGATGAGGTTACAACAAAGGTTCCTGCATGAGGCCCACTGTTTTCCTGTGCAGTATCATCACAACCAGCATGTGAAATGAGAGCATAGTACCTTGAGAGGAAGTGAGATGAGACATCTTTTCAGCTTTGTGGTGTATTTTTTTAGAACAGGCCAGGTATGTGTGTGAAGTGGTTCTACAGTAGCACCTGATCACCTCTCTGCGTCCAGTAATGTCCCTCATTTTAATGTCATCATAAGCCCGTATTAAAAATAGAATAATTACATCCATGTGTGAGCCATTTCCATAGTGTCTGTGGGGAACATTCACTGAGGTGCTCCACACTGACCGAGGCCAGCAGGGAGCCTGGAAGGCAGAGCAGAGGAAAGCGGCTTCAATAGTTTGGTTGCATTTGGTCGTTTTGTTGTATTTATTCCTTGTTTAGTGTTTGGCTTGTAGTATTAAAGCAGCTTTGGTGAGCATGGAACACTCAAAAGTACAACAGCGTCTTAACAGAAAACCCAAAATCCCTCCTTAACAAATCCCCAACCTCAGAGTGGGACCGCTGTTCTTCCTGCGTGGCCGACTGCAGGTCCAGCTGTCGTGCCTGAAGCGGCAGCTTCTTCCTGACCTCCACGGCCACTGCAGTGGATTTTTTTTTTTTTTTTAAAGTCTTCAATACTTTGAGTGTGTCATGGTCTTCATGCACGTTACATGGCATGTGTGATGTAGAAGGTGAACTCCATGTCCATGGCGGTTTGCGGCACACTAGCGCTTCCTCCATGGATGACTGGGATCAGAGCGCTGTCCATCTCATTCATGTAGCGCTGAGGGAGGAGACTGCCTCTGGAACCGGCCTGGTACTCCACCTGAGAGCACAAAAATGGAGAGAAATGTTCAACACGCCTTTCTCTGCGGCGACACAAAGCTGTGGGACGTAAAGGTGCTGCAGACGTCACAGCAGCCGCTGCCAAATGCAAAAAGTAGATAAATTAGTGTGGTAAAATACTAAACAATATTCCTGTTATTATGACTTTTTTCTTTAAATAACACCAGGCATTACAGACCTTGTATTCTCCCCAAGGGGTTGCCACAGCAGGCAATTTGTGAGCCTGAAATGTCCAAGTTGTTATGTGTATGAAGTATATCTTACGGCCCATTATCCCCCTGCCACACACAAGCACAATACGGCACCCCCAACTTCAACGCACTTCCCACGTCCTCGAAAGAATTACCGAACAAGCATAACAAGACCGCAGTCAGGCAGCTGTCACCGTGAACTGGTGCTAGATAAATAAAACTGAACTGAACCACAGAAAAATAATCCTACAAGTTAAACTCATTTCCATTTTGCTCATATTTTGTGCAGATTTTTCCTGCTGCTGCAGTTAACAGTGACGATCCTGCACTGCTGACGTGGGCGCATTTAACTGAGCACGCTTTTTGAAATTCCAGACGCTTCTTCGTTGGTTAGTGTGTTCAGAAGCTTCCTAGACCTGCGCATTAACCTGAATAAATTACTCATTTACCATGTCAGCCTGCGTGGAGATGCGCAGCGAGAGCGAGTTGATGCCGCCTGAGGTGAGAATGGCGAGGTGAGGAGTGAGAGCGCTGCAGGTTGCCAAGGCGATCTCCTTCTGGAAGACGCTGCAGGAAGACAGCATCGATGCCAAGCTGCTGTCAGGAGACTTCAGCTGATAGAAGACCTGCAGAGAAATTCAGCTCAGGTCACACACACACACACACATCTGGACTATCGGCTAACTCTGAAACTCAGAATGGAAACAGAGCGTGATAGTACTGTGCCAAAGTCTTGAGCCACCCCTCATGCTTTATATTTTGCTGGGACAATGAAAAATAGGTGCAACAGGTCCTTGAAACATACAAACATAAAACAGAAATACATTACATAAGACAAAAACAGAGTGTGTAAAATTCAAAACAGAGTGCGAAAATCAATATTTTATTCTTCACACAGAATGAACTCTCTTAGACAAACTTCCTTGTAATTTCCTTAAAGTAGTCTTCAGGAATAGTTCTCCAGGCTTCTTGAAGCAGCGTTGGCTGCCTTTTCTCTGTTATCTCTCAAAATGATCCCACACTGGTTCAGTAATGTCCTTCATCACTCCATAAGAACTGTGGCCACTCAATTTCCATCCAGTGTAATTCAACAAACCTCCACCCTTTCTCCCTTTCTAAAGAATGGTTTCTTGACAGCCACACTTCCACTGAGACCACTTCTGATCAGGTTTCAGCAAACAGCAGATCTGCAGCTTAATCTGACAAAAGACTGAAGAACTGATTGTGGACATGAGAAGGACCAAAATACCAGTGTCCCCTGTTTCCATACATGGGGTCTGTGTGGAGATAGTGGAGGACTACAAATACCTTGGTGTTCACACTGACGATAAACTGGACACAGAAGACATCTACACAAAGGGACAGAGCGTCTCTATTTTCTGAGACGACTCAGGCCTTCAGCCTCTGCTGGACGATGTTCAGGATGTTTTATGAGTCTGTGGTAGCCAGTGCCGTCCTCTATGCTGTAGTGTGCTGGGGCAGCAGACTGACAGTAGTGGACACCAACAGACTCAACTCATCTGCAAGGACAGTAACATCGTGGGTGTGGACCTGGAGAGGAGGACGCTGTCCACGTCAAGGACAATATTAGACAATCCTTCACAGCCTCTCCATGACGTGCTGGACAGACACAGGAGCACGTTCAGCGGCAGATCTGACACAGATCTGTCAGGTTCTGTGTCAGATCTTTGACAGTTTTTTCCTATTTCTTAAGGACTTGAGTTGCAGATACAGTTCATCTGCCAGTGTCACTGGACCGAAACTGAGTGAAAAAGCAGCCAATATTCAAAGAAAAACTTTGAAACACCTTCAGAACGCCTGGAGAACTATCGAGTCAAGACCACTTTAAAAGAATAAAGGAAGTCTGGATCCTTGGAGGCAAAATGTAAAGAAATAAAGGCTTACCCAACACTTTTGCACAGTGTTATAGGGTGTCAGATAGGAGCGAACAGTATGATGAGGAAAAAGGAAAAAAAAATCACCTCAGTGCATCTGATGGTGCAACCATCTGACTCAAACTCAGTGTCCTGCTGTACCCTCACACTGCGCACTCCATCCAGGGCTCTTCCATCAACGCCACTGGTTTTGCTGCAGGAAAAAGTCCCAGAATCACATTAGTCCAGCGTTCCCTAACAATTTTAACTGTGTGTGTGTGTGTGTGTGTGTGTCTGGTTACCCTGTGTTGACAGGTGAACTCCAGTCCACCCAGCGGACAGTCACGTTCTCTCTGAGTTCCTCATCGTCGATCCTGCCGCAGGGTATGTGGAAATCTGTCTGCTCCCTGAGGGCAGAGCGCAGAGACTCCATGGTCTCAGGAGGGATTTGCACCATCAACCCGTCTGATAACAACAAAACAATCAACAAATCAAGCACCCGCCTGACAGCACTTACAATTATCTCAGAGCCAACTAATCAGTCACATTACCTTCAACAATGCTGGACTTAGCAATGAAACCTGAGGAGGCTTTCAGGGCTCCATTGAACACCACAAAACTGGCCCCAGTCACTGTAAGACAACACAGATCTACAATCAAGACAACTATAAGCTTTAGTTCATCTGACTGTCGTGTTATTTTGCCAGCAAATATTTTTTGCAAAGATGGAAGCGTGAGCAGCATTACTCAGCACTCTCACCTGTGCGGGTCTTCCCAGGCATGCTGTTGGCCTGAGTCTGGTAGTTTCCCTCCTCGTTCTGGTAACACACCAGGTGAGAGTCGGCTTGTGAGCTGAAACTTGCCCCTATGCTGATGACATGCTCATTGGATGAATTTACAACTTTCTGCATCTGGAACAGATAGAAAAATAACATTCAGTTCAATTCTGCTCTACACTGCTGCGTGTTTCCATGTGTACTTTTTGCTTTATCTGCTTTTTAAAGTACATGCACCGTGTGATTGTGACCTGAATTAAAAACTGTAAGGAAATCGTGGTCTGGTTGGTAGTCCAAAACTGTGTTTTCTACACAAAAGTAGAGAGATGGGCACAGAGGTCCAGAGGTGCAAAAAACACAAAAACCACTGAGAACAAAAATAACAAAACCAAAGGACAACCACATTTCAGAAAACATTACAGAACTGAAAATACAGCAATAAAAAAATACAAGAGCAAAATGAGAATTTCAGAAGAAACGCCATTTCAGTTCAAAGAGAAGAGAGGAAAAACACATCTTGTTTCTAAATGGCTGGAACCCAAGTTTCTTGTGAATTTTTCACAGTGTATAAGGCTTAACCAACTCTACATTTTTTTTTTTGAGATGTTATTCCGTTTTCGGTGTCTGTAGCTACAGCCAAACATTATCAAAATTAAATATAATTTCATCAAATAAAGTTGTGAATTTATGAGCAAAAAACTTTGGAGAAGCATCCAGACCCTGGAGAGATGTTGCTGTGAATTCATGAAAACCGATTTGGATGACTGAGCCACAGCTCAGCAGCTCTCTCACGATCTGGTACGGTCAGAGCACCACATCTGATCACAGGACTCTGTGGATTGTGAGAACAGTTGGAAAGATCATCAGAGTCGTCTCCACTATCAGCTTCCATAAAGCCATCAGCATTGTGGCTCACCGCACACACACCCCCTCACACACCCTCCAGCAAGAGGTCCCATGCATTTGGTCCCTCACTGCCAGACTGTGCCACACTGGGCACTGGAGCCTATCCCAGCTGTCATGGGGTGAAAGGCAGGGTACAAATGATTCCAGCAGGCTTGTTTCTGTTTGATGATCACCATGGATCATTGTAGCTGCTCCACAATCACACACGTTAAAGGACGCTGCATGAACTGTGTGCGCCCACACAACCACACACGCCTGTGTTTCAAGTGTCTGTTACGTGTGGAGCTGCGGCATCAAACTGTAAGGAGGCAGATTCTGTTTATTATGAGCCTCATAATAACAATAACATGAATTTAATGGATCAGTGCTGAAATGAGCCAAAAATAGCCTTGAATGTCACTTTGATTATCACCACTGACATCACTGTCCATCAGCACAACCCTACTGTCTAACAGTGAGCAGTCCTACGCTTTGATTTCTGTAAACTACCATAAAGTTAACGCAAAGCACTTGTGATGAAACCACCTTAAACCTGTCCCTGTGTGACTTTAGGTCATCAGATCTTCTGCCCATCAAACGTATTAACCACACAGTTTGGTAAAGATCCAGCAAACATGTCAGGCCCTGTGACAGTAACAACATTTGTAATGGACGGCCAACCTGAAAACATAATGTCTCCGCAGCAGAGGCTTACTACAGAAGCAAACATCTATCTAACCAAATAAATCAAACTTGGGCGTGGAGAGATTCAAGCAACATCCATCTTCTTCTAACTCTTGGCCTGAAAGTGAACAAGTTTATTCTGCAAAATAATTCCTCTGAGGCCCTCTCACCTCATTAAAGCTACTTTTGGGAATGTCAATGTAGCTGTGGCCCATCTCCATATGGATCCTCAGGCCCTCCACTATGGGCAGGCTGTACTGGTAGTTCCTCAGATCCTGGAGGGGAAAAAAACAGGTTTGTTAAATCTGAATCTGCAAAGTCTACAAATCAGCCCTTTTTACGTTTGCTTGTAATGGCTGTCATAAGAGTGCATCCAATTGTTTTTTACTGTAGAATCCCAGAGTTTGGTCCACACACATTTGAAGTCCTGTCTCTGAAAAGAAACTACGGCTGTTCAGAGAGAATACAAAACTATGTTGTACAGCTCGGTGGGCTTAGTTTCAAAACTATAGTAACGCGCTTCCTGTTAGGTGCTGTAGGATGCAGATGATCAAACTGCTTTTTGGAAGCCAGATTCATTCTGGTATTCTCAACAACAGTAACTCAGCCGGTCTCACAGCTGCTGAGGACTGATAGAAATGACTGGAATTTTTCCTGTGGTAGTACAACAGAAAAATATTTATCTGATTACTCACCTGTGTTATTTTAAGTGGAATGATAGGAGCACTCAAAGCACTTTTTCCACTAAAAGCCTCAGTGACACACATTCATAACCCGCTTTATGCTATGCCTTTAACTGCATTTAACTATCGTGCACACATTCACGCTCTGATGGACGCATCGAGAGAAATTTGGAGTTCAGTGTCTTGCCCAAGGACACTTTGGCATGTGGACCAGACCAGCTGGGGATCAAACCACCATCCTTCCAATTAGAAGACAACCCACTCTACCTCCTGAGCAACAGCCAGATATAAAGCTGGAATAAGCCATTCATATCCTAATAATACAGTATTTGTGCAAATAAAAAAAGCTGGGTTGCACCAAGACCTGATATATTATTTAAATATTATGAAGCAATTTGGGAGTGTAAATCATGCAAAGCTACCCTACCAGAGTCCAAGAATAAGAACACAAACTTATTAATATAACAGGCCCACTGTATTTAAAAAATGTAGCTTTAGTAGGATTAGCAACATGAGTACAGTCATGTTAAAAAGCTTTCACACTACACTATGCAGTCATGAGAAAAACTAAGTACACACTCATTGCTTCCTTAAGAGTTAAGACAGTATCAGCCAGGCGCTGCTAATCAAAAGCAGCCACTGTGGGCACCTGTATAAAAGCAGAAGTTGTGTCAGTTTGCTGGTCTGAAGAACTCATGTTAACACAATGACACAATCTTCCCAGGAGTGGATGCCCCAGAAAATTTATCCCAAAGTCCAACTGTGCAATGCTCAAAGAATTAGCAGAAAACCCCCAAAAGCAACATCTCAGGCTCTACTGGCCTCAAAACGCGATGTTAAATTTCATGACAGCACAATTACAAAATGTTTGGAAGGGTTGCCAGAAGAAAGCCTCTTCTTTCTAAAAAGAACATGGCAGCATGGCTCAGGTTTGCAATATTGTATTTCAACAAACCACAAGATTTCTGGAACAATATCCTTTGGAAAGACCAGACCAAAGAGGACATGTTTGGAAAGGATGCACAGCACCACAGTAGCCATATCAACACAAACACCTCGTACCAACTATCAAGCATGGTGGTGGAGGGGTGATGATCTGGGCTTGTCTTGCAGCCACAGGACCCTGCAGTCATTAAGTCCACCATGAACTCCTCTATATGCCAAAGTATTCTAGAGTCAAATGTGAGGTCATCTGTTCCACAGCTAAAGCTTGGCTGAGTCAGGCAACAGGACAATGAGTCCAAGGACAGCAGTAAACCTCCAACAGACTGCAAAAGAAAAGAAGGTGTCGCAATGACCCAATTACAGTCGAGACAGCAACCTAACTGAAATGCTGTGACGGGACCTTAAGAGACAAATGAAGCCTGCAAACCTCAATGAGCTGAAGCAACGCTGTAAAGAAGAATGGCACTAAAATTCCTCCACAACAATGTGAGAGACTGACGTAGAAAACTTCTCTTTCAAGTTACTGCTGCTGAAGGCGCTTCTACAAGCAGCTGAATCAAGGAATGCACTTAGCTTTTCACGACTGCATAGAGTCTATGAAAACTTTATTTTTCACATGACTGCATAAACCTCTCGCCCTGACAAACCTCTGCTGTGATGATGACGACTGCTCATCTCGCAGTACTTACAGCCAATAAATTCATAATGGTGTGTCCCGTCTCTCGATACACAGAGTCCCGAAAACGGACACTGGTCAGCGTGGTGGGATACGCTGAAAAACAGAAAACATCTCAATTTTTATTTGGAAATGAACCAACAATCCACACTGAGTTTGGAATTTAAACTACAGCTAATAATTTACAATGGTTTCCTAAAAAGCACAAACCAGAAACAAATATTTGTATACTGCTGCTGCCGTTCACAGACACAGTTTCTCCTGATTAATCTGCTCATTATTTTCTCCACAAATCCTTTGTTCCACAAAACGCTCATTTATATTTCTGTCCAAAACCCAAGCGTGAAAACAAAGAGGCAGCTAATCTTTACAACTGAGAAAGTGCAGCTAATAATAATAATAATAATTCTGAGTATTTTCACTCAGTAAACTGCTCAAACTATTGTCCAATCATAACGCTGCAGAACAGCAGTGTGCCTACTGTTAGTTCACTGACCACTTATGGCAGCTCTAATTGTTCTGGACAAATGGAAGTACAAAAGCACTAAAATGTCTGTTTCAATATGAACACAGTGATTTACATACAGTTGTATTCAGCTCCGAGCCGCAGAAGCAGTCTGAGTGGAAAGACTTTAGCCCAGGGCACCTCCAGTTTCTGGATGAGCAGGCCAAACAGGAATGGCTGTGAGGGGAGAGTGAGGCCGTCAAGGGGCTGACAGGTGGGAGAGAAAAACACCATCCCAGCGTGATCCTTACTGCCCAAGAAACTGCTTGTGAACGTCACATTATCCAGCTCCTCCAAAAACTTCCCTGTAATACAAGATAATGATTACGTGATCTTTCATGACCGACATATTTAAGGCATTAGAAGGTACAATAGTGGGCTGCCTGTGCACTGTACCTTTTTGGGCATCTTGGTAAATGCTGAGATAAAGTGTAAAGAGGTCTCTGGGAAGAGCTTTTTCTTCTGACAAACACTCCAACAGAAAGACCAGCTCTTTCTGCCCCAGAGCCTGCAGCCCATTAGAGCCAAAACACCAGCACTGCCTGCCAGCGTCTGGCAGATAAAAGCACAGAGTTAATATGTGGGAAGGCATGTGATGATTCACACGAAAGATGAGTTAAGTTTGAGAAATGTTCCACTCACATGTAACCACTTTGACATTGACTAGCAGGTTAGCGTTGAGAACGAATGTCAGAGGACGGGGTCCACCTTCTTCTAGTAAGTGCAGAACCTGGCATGGGGCGGGACTTTCTTCAACCAAAACATCTAACGGAAAAAGGCAAGCATAAGCCTTACAGTGCTCTCCACAGGTCAGGCAACAGATTTAGCCATTTTTAGGTCTTAGTCTTTAAGATCCAAACACAAGAGCGAGACAAAGCAGAGACTAGCTTTAGCTTTTGGATATTTTTAACCTTGACTGTTGCAGATGTGCAAAAGTAAGACAGTACACGTGTGTCAAAAACCCACCTCTTCCGTCATCCTCTCCGGTGGCGATGAGCAGCGGAGGCAGCTCGTCCTCATTGTCCGGCAGCAGACTGGGAACCCTGCTCACTGAAGAACCAAGTCCAGAGAGCAACGCATAATCCCAGGGTCCGCACACCGGGGGGCGAACTACCTCTGCAGCCGCAGCAGACTCGGGAGCAGACGAGCCACCGACTCCGGCCTCTGACTCAGCTGAGGCAGGCTGAAATAAGAGGGTCAGTTCATGCAGTCTTTAATAATTCATTTTTACTGCCTGCAATACTTTAGGCTTCATACCTAGTTTATGGTTTCCCACAGATTTGGATTTTGTTTGTGGTGGTACTAAATTTCAAAATCTCTACGACAAATAAATCAGCTGCTTCTCCGTAAAGCCTGTAAACTTCACCATCTCAGACTGCAGCTGGCTACCCATATCTTTGCTCTGCTCCACAGCCTCGTGATACAGTTCTCCACCTGCTGCTGTGTCTAGTACCTCTAGAAGGAAGCTGGAGATTTAGAGGCATTTTCCACACTGCTATTCCAGCCACTTTCTACAGTGTGTATGCCTTGTTATTAGACCTCCAGCTGCCAGATGCTTATTAGTTGCAGGTTAAGTCTTCAAGGTCACCTATGTTGTTTAAGAGAAAAACACTGGACTTCTGCAGGCACTACAAATCAGAGTAGTTTGAACACTGTGGATCTCATAATGTAACTCTTATGATCCTGTTAATAGAAATAAATGATTTATGACAATGAAATACTGCAACATATTTTTGACGCTGGAATAAATGATTGATGTTTGCAATTACATTTTTTAATGATGTGATGAATGATGAGCCTGAAAATAAGGGTGTAATGGTCTGACGGTAATTACCGGCAGCTGGAAGTTATATTGGTGTCAAAAATCAGGACTGGGAGACAACAGAAGGTTATACTGGCGTCAAACTTAGGAAATGGGAAATTAACATAAAACTGGGAGGAGAATTTGTGCTCCTCTCAGAGTGTGTGAACTCAGGAGACAAGAAATCTGTGCCACTTTACCTGCTGACACCTTGCTTCGCTGCCTGAGACCCCACTTTGCTACTTTGTCTGCTGCCACATTAAACTTTGTTGTGAAGAGACCTGAGTTCCTCCGGTGCTTTTTGGAGTCCTTGAATTTTATTAAGAACACTACAAAGAGCGTTGTGATCCAGAAACAGAGGCTGAGGCCCTCTGGGCATCTTTGTCTCTCCACAACAAGGGCTACAGTAGCCAGCTGCAGTCTAAGACAACAGCACTGGTATCTGCTGGACCGTGGAATGACAAACTCAAATGGTAAATGGACAGCTACTTGTACAGCACTGCTCCACTCTAAGCACTCAAAGCACTTTTTACTACAAGCCACATTCACCCACACATTAGTCTGTGCCTTTAAGTGCATTTAACCGTCACTCACACATACTCCGATGGATGCATCAGGAGCAATTTGGGGTTCAAGGTCTTGCCCAAGGACACTTCAGCATGCTGACTGGAGTAGCTAGGACTTGAACCACCAACCCTTGGATTGGAAGGTGACCCGCTTTTCCCCCTGAGACACAGCCACCCCAAACTCAAGCAGATGAATGATATATATATCGTGGCCATAACGGCCTGCTGGAAGTTGAGTGAGGCTTTAGGAGAACATAGCTGGTTTGTTAGCAACTACAATGATGAGTTCTCAAATATAGTTGAGCAGCGATTAGTCTACCTCTGTGACTGCCCAAAGTCTGTGTGTGGGTGTATTTATAGAAAGCCTGGTGAAGCCTGTGCATCACCTTAAGCACTTTGTGAAAACGAGTGAGAATAAGTCGAGGCATTTGCTGAGATGTGTGGATGATTCCTTACGGGTGTCTGGTCTGGGGTAACACCTCCACTGAACTCCTGGGAGCTCCTGCGGCTCGTCACAGACAGCTTGGTGGTGTCTGCCACCTCTCCATTGGGCAAGATGCCGTCGGCAAACCACACACGCTTCTGCTCGCGAGGACAACCTAAGAACACAGAGAAAGGAGGCGCTTTTAGGGGGTACCGTTCAGGAGAACCAGTGAAAAGCAAAGCACAGACTGTGTACAGTAGGTAAGCGGAGTCTTACTGTCGTTGTTTGGGTGTTTGAGAACAGACACGGGCACCATGACTGTAGGTGGCGGAGAGTTCAGAGTACCAGCGGCACGAGCCTGCTGCAAAGGGGGAATGGTGCTGCAGTACTCAGATGGGACGTTGGGGTTTGGGCTGGGACCTGTAGGACTCATCATCCGCTCCAGGGCCTGGACTACAAGAGAAAGATATCGTGCTCATTTTACCCAACCTAAATTTGATGTTAACAGTCTCTACATGGTGAATGCTAATGATTTTGGTGATGCTCTGACTTTTAAAAGCACCTTAAGGTTTGTGGATTTTATGAAAATATCCCAGAATCTAATGGAGACGTTGCTGCAAGGTTTGGTTTAAATTCCCCCGTCCTTTTCAGGACAAACTCAAATAACCTCAGAATCACATGATTCTTCATCTTGGGTTATTTGGTTATATCTTAGCAATGAACAAATGGATCCAAAACAAATAAGAGATCCATAAGCCTTTGTGTTTCATGATAATTAAAACTTTTTTAGAGTGCTGATCATAATCTGCATACTAGCATCAAAGCACCACTTTGTCTGAGCACAGCCTCACTCTGTCTTTAAAGATATGGACCAATGAGTGTTGATTTGTTGGAGATGGTTTACAGAACTCTTAGCTAAAAACATGAACGACGTGTAAAACATTTCTGAAACCAGTTGTGATGAGGTTGGATCTGACTGTAGCATACCCTTCTTGATCTGTTTAACTCGATAATTATTTTTATTTTACAAAATGAGCTTTTTTCTTTACTAAAGAAGCTTAATTACAAAATTATTAGGAAAGTCACGGGTCATAAATAAAGTGAGAAGTAGCATCAATTTCTCATGGACTGTCATTACGATCCGACTTCTATGTTAAACTACAGGAGTCTCCCCCTGCTGGTTAAAAAATATAAAAAATAAAAATGCAGCTTTAACAGGAATTCCAAGTATTACAAGCCTAGCAGCCCACCGCACCAAAGCTGATCCCCCTGCTCTTCTCAAGTATCAGGACTGTGTTCTTAAAACACACAAACAAAAGAAAACATACAAATGTTAAGTAACTCAAAGTTTCCTGTTAAATGTTGTTACACAAATCAAAACAGCTTAACAAACTCTAAAGAAGTGTGGCTGACATTAGCAGCGTCAGCAGCAGAAGCTGCCTTATTCGCAGGCTAGCGTCCACATAGCTGTGCTTCAGTTGAATGGTTATGTCAATTTTCTGACACGGCCAAAAAATAACCACTCACGCTCTACATCGAAGTACTGCAGAATTGCGCTGCATTCAGCTGCTGCCACCTCTCCCACGCTGCTACTCCACCTTCCACCAAAAATTTACAACATTTAATGGATAGAGAGGCACATCGTCTGTCTGCTTTTTATTTACTTATTTATTTTTTTTATTATTTAGAAATACCAGGATGGCTTAGTTCTCTGCTTTAGTCTCAGTTTGAAAAGTTCCATCTTTACATTTGGTGTCCAGTACAACAATATCTATATTAGGTCTGTAATCATTCACTTTTATAAAAAAAACGTTTTACATTTTATAATTTCACAGTCAAACATTTACACTGAAGTTCTAAATAAAAGGAGAAAAATAATCCAAAATGAATGAGTACTATTCATTTACAGGTACTTAAAATGTAAAAAAATAGTTTTTTCCATCTGGTCATTATACTTCACTTAATTTATTAAAGAGGTACTGTATCGTGATATGAAATTTTGGTCACATCTGTCCATTTGTGTCTAGTAATATAGGTAAGTCAAATCATTCATTGCTGGTCATTTAATGATAAGCTTTATAGCAGTACATCTATCAGTGCACTGAAGTCACAAACCCAGAGAAAGCTGATATCCCCTCAATGGCTACAACCATAGTGTGTGTGGTGCTGGATGCATACAGTCAGAATGGATTTTAACATGTCAGTCACAACTACCTCTGATTATCTGAGTAGCTGATACCAAGGATTGTTGCTGTGAGGCTGTTTTGAAACCTAGTTTCTGCCCTTAGCTTACTGCGTCACAGTGGGAGGCGCTTGAGGACAGTTTTTATACCAGTAATGTTTCTATTTATGCTACTGGCTTAAATCATATCCTACATATTCAAATTCCTTTATTTAATTTAGTTAATCCTCCTCACCAGACGTAGGAAGACATCAGGTCTGTAAGAATGTCATTTCACAATAAATTAACACAAAACCATAAATTACTTAGTTCATGTTAGTGCTCTTTGATGATGTCTGAAGCAGTTATTGATGATGAGAACAGTTTATGAACCGTCTGTTGCAATAGCTGCAAGACAGCAACTGTGAATAATGATTTCTGTAATGACTAATTTGTGTCTGGAAGTGCCTGTGGCCTATGTGCTACAAAGAAGAATATTACAACACATTGTGTTATAGCTGCGCTTCATTAAAAAGACTTCTGCTTTCTGTGGTTCAGTCACAAATTTGGAAAAGTAGTGAGTATACTGGGGGAAAAAGAAAACCAGCCACGAGCATTTGAATCCATAAGTATAAGTCCTGGGGGAACGCTATAGCATTTCACTGTGTATTTATATGTAGTTGAAAGGACAATAAAGTAATCCAATCCAATCCAATCTTTGGAGAAGTCTGATGAAAACTGCTGGGCTTCACCTTCAGATTACTCTGGAGGATCTGACCAATATTGGCGTATCGTGGATTGATTGGTTTCTGTGTATCTAAATATGAATTAAAAAGTGCTGTGACAGCTGGCAGCTGCCTCTGCAGTTAGTCTCTCATCTTGCGGATGGACTCCGTTCTCCACAGTCCTGGACTGCAGCTCGCAGCCTCCGTTCTCCTCTCTAAACTCAGGTTGGAGGCCAAAACTCAGGATCCACCAAGGACTTATGTATGGAGAGGGGCCAGTTCACTCCCAAGCACTGCCGAGGTGCCCTTGACCAAGGTACCAAACCCCAACAGTGCTCCTTGGCGCCTGTAATGGGCTGCCTTGTCTCTCTCACCACTGCATGTTACTGTTCTGTGTGTGTTTATCATTCAGAACTGCATGTTTGACAAAAGTGTGTATATAACAACAAGAGTGTTGAGATGTGGTCGCAATTTCCCCATTAAGGGATCAATAAAGCTTGTATCTTATCTTATATGAACCAACTCTCAACCATTCTGGTTAGAGTGGCCCTCTAGCTCTAGATGCTGTTAATATTCAGCGGACACAGAAAGTGAAATAATAAAAAAATAAAATACATGTACTGGCATGGTATAGCACACGTGTGCATTCAGGTAACTTGCACGAGACTGCAACAGTATTTTTGTTATTTGAGAAAGGTTTTAATTACAGTGTTGGTCAGTCTGTCTGCTTAACAACCCATTCTGCAGCAATACAAACCGCTACAGTGAACAGAGTGAGAACTTTATCTTATTAAATAAAACTGAGATTGACAAAGTTCACCATTCTTAATGTGGAGGTCAACCCCTCTCTCCATGATCATCATCATCATCTAACAGTGCAGGCAACTATACCCTTCAGCTTGAGTACCTTTAGTGTGCAGGTTTCACTAAAATCTCAGCAATACTCTTGGACAGTTAGCAATTTTTGTGACTTGCAGAAGGACAGAGATGGACAGACAGCTTACCGTGGCAACAGCTCATCAATCTTTCAGCTGGATGAACGAACAAAAGCTGCTAATATGAGCTACCAAATACACAGTGACAGGCAGCTACCTGTTATCTGGGTGGCCTGCTGTCTATATGTGGGAATGCTGAACTACTGCACATACTGTTAAGTGCGTAAATCTTTTCATAATTTTACTCTAAAAAAATACCAGCATAAGCAATAAGTATCCAGTTCCAGTGAGTACTGGTTCAGTACCTGACATCATGCAGGAGACATGAGTTCTTAGTTTCAGGAAAGCTGTTCATGACCGAGAGGCTCTCAGTGCCTTCTGGTTGCGTTCCTAGGAATGCTGATCTAGCACTCCTGTCCATTATATTGATTAAGCTTCACGGAGCTGTATTGATCCGCTGTGTACTAACAACAGCAGCATGGCTTTCAAACGCACAGAAATCCAACCTGAGGCTCACAGAAGATGTTATGATTATTTCAGCCATTAACATTGTTACAAACAGCAGTTTTACCTTCCTGTGCAAGGAAGGATGACACGGCACAAAAAAGTCATCCAGGGCTTCAGGCTAATTACTTCATGTGCAGGCAAAAAATACATCAGTGACCCCATTGTCAGTGCAGCAGCAATACACCCAAATATTTTACTTAAAATAGAGACAAAAACTAATTTAAAAAACCTGCACGCAGTTTAGACTCGACAACAAACCAACACAGCAGCAGTACAAAGTTACTAACATTCCGTTCACCACATGTAAGATACATCTTACCTCATCCTCACCACCTGTGCTAAAACACAACCAGTCCTCATTAGTACAAATCTATCTCCCCGGCTGACTTCAGACAAGTCGTCACAGCTTTTCTGAGGCTGCTCCTCTTGTTAGCAGTAATAGGCTGTTTTCTGCCTGCTGGGGTGTGTGCGGTAAGCCTCACATACTGATGTCAGAGATGGAGAGGGAAGCAAGGCGGGAGAGAAAGGAGGAGTTGGGTGACGGAGGGAAGAGCAGGATTGCAACACACTGCTCGAGCATCCGCAAGCCACTAAAGTGGACCATCTCTTTCTTTTTAATTTAGACAGTGTGTGAGCATCACATGTCTACTGCGTTAGGCGGGTCCTGTACCACATGCACTCAACACTCAAGGACAAATGCCAGCGTCCTGTAATAACTCTCCTCCCCCCTCCTATCTCTCCTCACATCTCTGCTGCAGCCCAACTATTCAAAGGTGCCTCTTTGCATGTCTTATTGTCAAAGCAGAAAAGGAAACCTGAGAACAAATGTCAGATGTTTAACTGTTTTTACAAACTGAGACACACCAACCTGCTTGTTATGATAGTGAAGACAGTTCTTTACACAATATTTTAATTTTTGATAAAAGAAAGCCCCAGGGGTGGTGGGTACAGGACATTTTTTGTCTTTCATGTCTTAAATATTCATCAGCTGCATAATAAAAATGTTATTAACTTTTAATGTCAGCTGGTAAAGTTGCTCTATTTTAAGTTTCATCTGATGAGACAAACCACAGAAAAGTGTCATCATGTTCATACATCTACTTTTAAAATAGTTTAAAGTATCTGGTTGGCAGAACATCTTAACACAGACAAGTTAGCTGAGATGTGTGTTACTGGTGGTTTGTAGCGTACATCCGTCTGCTTGTACACACAGAGCCTTTGTCCAATATGTCCACTATCCCTCCTCTGAAAATGTCCAAACCACCTCAGCCTTGCCTCTCTGACTTTGTCTCCAAACCATCTCAACATGAGCTGTCCCTCTGATGGACTCATTTCTAATCCTGTCCATCCTGGTCACTCCCTGCTGCCATGCTAAGTGCTTACTATTAACAGTATAGTTCAATTTTGAGCCACCTATACTACAGACTGGACTCTCTGAA
>VUQH01058461.1:0-14911 GCA_015106775.1 Etroplus canarensis
GAGAAGATTCATGGATGTAGTGAAGGAGGACATGCAGAGAGTTGGTGTGAGGGAAGAGGATGCAAGGGATAAGGTGAGATGGAGGCAGATGATGTGCTGTGGTGACCCCTAACGGGAGCAGCCAAAAGAAGAAGACTAACAACTAAAACATGCTTAAAATAGGGTTTCTGTAGTTCACAGGAGACTTGCTCCTAATCAAGAGTGTGTCTAGAGGGAGGCATGGGGTGGCACCAGCTGAGTTGAGCGTGAAAGCAGTACTGTTGTTTTAACGGCCGATCTATGTTCCCACCCTCACCTAAGGTGATGAGCTTTGGGCAATGACTGAAAGGATGAGGCCGTGGATGCAAGCAGCCGTAGCGAGCTTCTTCTGAAGGGTGGCTGGGCTCTCTCTTAGAGAGAGGATGTGGGGCTCAGAGTAGAACAGTCCACACTCCATGTTGAAAGGAGTTAAGGTGGTTCAGGCATCTAGTTAGGATGTCTCCGGAGCACCTCCTAGGTGAGGCGTTTTGGGCGTGTCCCACCAGGAGAGGCATACCCAGGACACACAGGAGAGATTATATCTCCTGGCTGGCTTGGGGACGCCCTGGTGTCCCCCTAGAAGAGCTGGAGTAGATGGAGGTCTGCGTGTTGAGGGGCAGAAAATGGGTAGTTGGCTGGATATGAACATTTCAGACTACCTCCCAGTCCCACACAAGCATAATTAGTTTAATGGGATCTGCCCCACCTTGCCCTTGCCTTTCCTTGCCTTGCCACCCCATTTAACGGGTGATAACCGAAACAAAAGCAGAAACGAGCTCATTGCGAGGAGAGTTTGGGTTGAACGGCTTGGGCTCTTACTGTGAAAAACCTCGGACCGGAATTGGCTTCGTTATCTTTTCTGGCGTAACGGTACTCGCCCGCTGTCAACACGGATTTTGGGCAAAACCTGCGCAGCATTTTTCCCCACACCGAAGAAAATGTTGGAGAGGACACCATTTCCCACGCTACCACGGAATAAAAGCACACATTTGTAGACTTTCTGGTGAGTTGCGCTCCATGTTTTGGGCAGGTTGTTTTCTCCGTTAGCCTGTTAGCACGCTTGGCACCACCAGCTAATCGGTACAACATTAGCTGGGCTAAGCTGGGCATCGCTGTTCTGACAGGGATAACAGCGTCCAGGCCCCGCCAGTGTCGCTATTCACTTTTCAGCCGCAGAATTCAAGGCTGTTTCAGCTTCGTTTTGGCAATGGAGCGCGACATAACGTAACCTCAGCGGGGTTTTCATCAGTGACAGTAGGAGGAACTGCCTACCAGCCAGCTGAACAAGGCTGTTTTTATTCTGAAGAAGCAGCGGTGCCTTCAGCGGTTTCAGCCTGCCAGAGATCCAGAGACTAGCTTGTGTCAGCTCAAGGGCAGACACACCTGTTTCCGTCTGCAGCCAGGCTCAGGTGTATGAACGCTGTGATTTGATCGTCCAGAATAGACCATCTCTCGGTGGTGTCACTGTCTATTTGAACCCAATTAAAACAGTTTGGTTGGGTGAATATAAGAGTAGCTCTGGTCATTAATCAGGGGGAATTGCTTACATTATCCATTGATCATTTATCAGACTTACAATAGTTTTGTGTTTTCTAAATAGTTTTTTTTTTTAAATTTCTCTTTGAGTTTCAGTTTTCAATTCAGTTTAGTTTGAGATAGCTTCCAGATGGGGTTTGCTCGTTTCAGTTTAGTTTTTATTGTTTGAAAAGGGTTTGTTTTCTTGACTATTATAATATGGATGGTATTTGTTAGGGGAAAATTGAAGATTTTCGGAGTAGAAATGACATGGTGAAGCCAGGTGACTCTGTCATGTAGACATCCTGCAGTCTCAGTACACAGATGCACCAGAGCCTCATCAGACAGATTGCCTCACCTGATTAACAAAGACTGGAACTAAGGATATTTTCTGTATATTTTTATTTTATCTTATTTAGTTTTGCGAGTACACAATATCATTTTAGTTAATTTCAATTTGATCAAAAGTCTAGTTTTTATTAAAATTATTTACCTAGTTTTAGTTAACTAGAATAACCTTGATATATATGAACATTAGAAAATATAAAATTAAAAATGCATAAATCCTACATGAAAGAGTGCAATAAGTAGCATATATGCCCAGAGTTGAACAATACTATATATAGCATATGCATGAAATGGCAATAGGACATAATCCCGGGTTAAAGGGAGGAGTTGTAAAGTTTGATGGCCACAGGTAGGAATGATTTTCTGTGTTGGGATGAGTCTGTTGCTCAGTCTGCTCCTGTGCCTGTCTGTGTTGTCCAATGTTCTACTTGCACCACGTCACAAAATTGCCCACCACAGTCCTGTACTCTTCCTCATCACCACCTAACTCATTAACAACCTAACCTGCCTAGATTGAAAATATTATAATATGTGGCTTCACACAGGACACAAACGCCTCTCTCCCAGGTGAAATGGACTTCTACATTCACCACAATCTCCTGTTTATATCACGTCACCTGACTTCTGGAAACCTTTCTGATTTAATGTGTTTCTGCCAGAAAGTGCTGAAGACAAACCGCTCCAGTGTTCCTGGAACAACATTAATTATGATGTTATAGGAACAACACAGGAAAATCGGATACACAGAGCTTTTAAAGTGATGTGATGTTTGACCTGTCATCTCAAAGATTTAGATTATTTGTGGCCTACATTTTCAGTAATGGCAAAACTGAAAACCTGTAGGTTTTCTAGAGTCCTCAACATGTTAGAAATTATTCAGCTACATTAGAAGTAGGAGTGGGCATGATGTTGATCATCTGCTTCTCTCATGGCGTGGGATTTTGTTTTGTAGTTATGATTCATGATAAACAAGCCAGATTCCAGCCTTAAGGCTTTGAAGGGGAAAGAATACTGTGATTTTTTGCTTCAGTGATTTATGAAATGCAGAGATTAAATAATACGAGAGTCATTCCACATAAAATCAGACGGTACCTCTGAAGAGTCACTGAATGATTTTTTTTCCCTGTACAATAATTTAACTATACCTACTTTACCTTCATACTATGAATGTTTTTAGAGTTACAGACCCTCAAAGTGAATGCTTGAGCCTGCCATTGAGGAACATAAGTGAACAAATCAGAACTAAATAGTGTTGAGTCATAACATTTGTCTGGTTCGTGTTTTTCTTTCTAGATTATAAAAGCATTTTTAAACAAGGTTTTATAAGTAAGGTTTCATTTACTTAAAGATATCAGATATTTTTGTATTAGAAATAAGAGGAAATTGAGTTTTTCTGTCTAATGTAGCACAGACTTACAGCCTTTACTGCACCTGGGCTGTTTGTGTTTATGTGAATAATGAGCCCTCAGAGTCCCATTCTGAGCTAAGAAAAAACAGAATTAGAGAATTAATGCTTAAAATATATTTTATAGACTATATGAACAAAAGCATTGGGCCACACCTCTTAATCATTGAATTCAGGTGTTTTGTTTAGTCTTATCACCACAGGTGTATAAAATCAAGGACCTAGCCATGCAGTCTGCCTTAAAAATGTATGAAAGCGTGAGTCATTGTAAAGAGCTCACTGAATTTGAATGTGGTACTGTAATAGAATGCCATCATTGCAACAACTGAACTGGTCTTTGCTCCTAGATATTCCACGATCAAACTGTAAGTGGTATTATTAAACAGTGGAAGTATTTAGGAACCACCACAACTCAGCCACAAAGTGACCGCCCATGTAAAGTTACAGAGTGGGATTTTGGCGTGCTGAGGCCCACAGCGCATAAAAGTTGCCAGTGCTCTGCTGACTCAATAACAGCAGAGTTCCAAAGCTCCTCTTGCATTAACATCAGCACAAAATTGGCATGGGTTTTCAATGCCAAGCAGCTGCATGCAAGCCTTACATCGCCAATAGCATTGCCAAGTGTTGGATAGAGTGGTGTAAAGCACACCGCCACTTGACTATGGAGCAGTGGAAACATGTTCTGTGGAATGATGAATTATGCATCTTTATCTAACAGTCTCATGAGTCTGGGTTGCATGCCAGGAGAACATTACCTGCCTGACCGCATTGTGCCAACCTTAAAGTTTGGTGGAGGGGAGATAATGCTTTGGGGTGTTTTTCTTGGGTTTTCCTCAGGACCTTGCATTCCATTAAAGGGAAATCTTAATGCTACAGCTTACCGATACATTTTGGATAATTCTATGCTTCCAACTTTGTGGCTGTAGTTTGGGGAAAGCCCTTTTCTGTTCCAGCATGACTGTGCCTCAGTGCACAAAGCAAAGTCCAGAAAGGTATGGTTGGCTAAGTTTGGTGTGGAAGAACTTGAATGACTCTTACAGGGCCCTGACCTCAACCCCATCCAAGTTTTGAGATGAACTAGAACAGAGATTGTGAGCAGTCTCATTTAATATCAGTGTCTGACATCTCAAATGCTCTTCTGGATGAATGGGGCAAAAATTCCCACAAACACACTACAAAATCTTGTAGAAAGACTTCCCAGAAGAGTGGAAGCTGTTATAGCTGCAAAGGGGGACCAGCTCCATATTAATACCTATGGATTGTCATAAAAGCACCTGTATATGTAATGTGTAGTTGACCCAGTACCTGTGTCCATATAGTATTAGCGAATGAGGCTCTGGCTGTGACTGTTGTGACAGCATAACAATACTGTAATTATATTTCCTCCATATTGCTCAGTCCTAATTGTAACTTTTCAGTTTTTTCTAACAAAATATTGAATGCAGACAGTTTTCTGTTTGCAGAGCAGGAAGAAAAGATTGTAATGTTGTTGTTAGCTTCTCAGTTTCAGCCCCAGTGGGATTTGTCGAGCAAGTTTGCTGAGCAACACTGTTTCACGCTCGTTCACTTTGTCATTTCACACATTCACACATAGAAACTGCCAAATAAAACCAGTGCCAAATGCAGCACAGTCATCTTGTGCCTTTCACTGCATGGAGGAGTCAGGATTTGTTCGCTTCACCCTTTTGATCAGCTCTTGTGACTTTGTTTTCAGACTGCTGTGACATCAAGCTTAGACGGAGGGATGCCGGTGGAAAGTGGGAGCAGTGCCGCCGCCCGCCAGGTCAAGCAGAAGAGGAAGTCCCATAGCCTGTCCATTCGCAGGACCAACAGCACTGAGCAGGACCGCTCTGGCCTGCAGAGAGACATGCTGGAAGGACAGGTGATAACTCCTTAAATTATCTCATGATAATGAATGAAAACCATCCCTATTGCCAGCTGCTCCTCTGTCTGTCATCATTAGCCTGCTGTTGTCCTGCTGTTGCTGTGAGCACCCATAAGCACTTTGGTTGTAAGCCTAAGCCAATTAGGTTTTAATACAACCATTTAGAGGACACATGATGGATTATATTGTTACCGGCTTCCCACAATTACTGCTGCATGAGTGCTGCAAGATTGTTTTCATTTAGTGAATAAACAGATAGATTTAGAACAAGCTGATGCATTTGAACTTCACTCAGGTGGATCGCTCAGCTCAGTACTTTGTTTTCCTGCTTCTCAGGAGTTAAAATCCCTGTTGAGTTACACTCTGACATTCTAATAAGGAGCTGGAATACTCATGGGATGCAGGGTAAACACAGCTTACCTGCAGGTAATTATCTGATAGGAGAAAAAATTGAGGATAAAAGAGGAAGTTAAAGGATTGACAGTTTTTCTAAAGATGCAGCACTCAGAAGTGCACAGCTATGGAAAAAGGAGAGTTAAAGCCTGTTGAATTGAAATACAGTTTATGGCTTCTTGCCTGCCTTCTGTATCTGTAATTTAGGCACTTAAAAATGTACTTCAGTAATTTTGTGTGGTGGTTTCATATAGAATCAGCAGGTCGTTTATTCACCAGGGAGGCCTTTTAGCAATTTTTTTAGCTTTGAAATACTAAACAATAATCTAGAGTTAAAATGCTAAAGATTATTTTGTTGACATTGTCAGGATCATTTTATCTGGCCTGACAAAGAATTGAGCTTCATCTGTAAATTTGGTAGCATGCTCCTTTTATTGTTATAAAGCAGGGTTTAATGCATCATGTTAACTGGTGATGAAGTTATAGGTGTGGTTTAATTTTGTCTTCGTTGGAACCTGATTTCATGTTGTCAGTCACCTCAGCCCATACATGTGGTTTTAATTTTTTTGTGTAACTTTGAATGTGTTGAACACTCACTCTCTGATATGTAGACTTTATATTTGTATTCAGATCAGTTTTCCTCTAGGTTGGTTGCACCCTGCCTGTCGAACCATTACTCATGTTTTCCCTGCTATGGAGTTCCCCCATTTGCTTTAGGGTGTTCTGTACTGAAGAAAAGAGGTTTAAAAAAATGTAAAATGTTATTAAAATAAAAAAAAAAATTTCTGAGAATTTTATAGAGAGGTGATGTCACTGATATGGTGAATATGGTCATCTCAGGTACACAGCTCTTGCTGTGAGCACTGAAGCCCCACCCACCTACTCTTTAAATCTCTTGTTTATGAAGAGCTGCCAGTTGGAAGATTCTTGCCTTAAAGTCAAGAGAAAGAAAGGTGAAACAACTTGATTCAGAAAGAGAATGAACTGCACTAAAGTCCAGCATAAGATAAATAAGGTATTATGAGCTACTCTAGTCGAGACCAAGAATAACAAATATGGAGCTTAAAATGAGCAGAATAGGACATCTTCAACACTTGTGCAGCAAGAGTTTCCCAACATCTACTGCATTAATAAGTTGTCTTGGTTTGTAGATGGTAGCGCTGAAAAAAAGACAGGAAGCAGAGCTGGCGGTGGCAGAGTTGAAGATGTTGAGATTGGCCAGGATGGACAGGATTAGAAATGAGTACATCAGAGGGACAGCTCAGGTTGAGCAATTTGGAGAAAAAGTCAAAGAGGCAAGGTTGAGATGGTTTGGACATGTGCAGAGGAGGGATAGTGGATATACTGGACAAAGGATGTTGAAGATGGAGCTGCCAGACAGCAAGAAAAGAGGAAGACCACAGAGAAGGTTCATGGATGTAGTAAAGCAGGGTTGGTGTGACAGAAGAGGATGCAAAGGATAGGGTAAGATAAAAGCAGGTGATCCACTGTGGTAATCCCTAAAGGAAGCAGGTAAAAGAAAAGGAAGAAGAAGACTGGTGGAAGTATAAATTTTACCAGATTTAAACAACCAATTACTTTTTTTGGAAGAAATAGACACTTGAGCATGAGGTTACACAAAGTAAAAAAAGGTAATGTTCTATAGAAGGTGCCTGCAGTAAGTAAATCAGCTGCTGACGTGCACTGCAGTGGAAAGTACCTGCTCAGCTTAGAAGTGTTTATTTTTCCTGAAAAATTAAGTGGACATCTGCAGCAGACAAAATACCTCAACCCTCAAAAAAGTTATTTATCAAATAGCATTTATGATTCTATTTTCTATTTTTTACTACGATTTCCATAATAGCCTCTGGTACAGAGAGTGTGGGTGTTTTACATGAAGTAAATCATCTAAGGCAGAGCAGGAGTCACAGTTCAGTTCTAGTGACAAATAAACAGGAAAACAAATACATGATAGCTGGCTATATACACAGATGAATAAAAAAAGAGTTGGTTGAAATATTTGTTTAGTGCTGTTTTAATGTTTTTCTAAGAATAAAAAATAAATAAAAAGCAAATGAATGTGGCATGGAATCATGACAATGCCATGCCTTCCCTTTGTGTACCCTCTACGAAATAATATAAAGGTTTTCATAAAAGCTACCTCTTCTTTTGTTTGGATTTCCCCATTACTTTGTAATAGATACAAGAAACAAACCTACAGTTTACAAGCACCAAATGTCACAAAGCCCAGAAAATAGATATTCCAATCTGCTTTTAATAAGGTAAACAGGACCTGGATGCCATATTAATAAAAGGCCTCAAAGAAGTCATGATGTTGTTACCAAGGAAGCAAGTTGTCCTGGTAACCCAGCGACAGACTCGCCAGGGTATCAGTCACTGTTTGTGCATTCAATCTGTAGACCCCTGCATCACCACAGGTCATGAGCAATGGCAGGAAATGAGGGAGAAGATAGGCCCAATGTGGAGAAATGACCATTCTGAATGTCAAACGGGTAGATTTGAGGATTGTACACAGCATGCAGGGAACATAAACTGCAGACTCAATTTATCATAGTGGAATTGCTACCGTTAGAAGAAGGCTGTTTCTTTTTTTTTCAGTGACTACTCACAACAACCATGCACTGGTTTGCCATTCTTCTCTCCACTTTGAAGTCTTAATCAACCACTCCATAAACAAAATCTTTCACAGGCAGTGATTTTTAAAATATTTTCCCTGTCTTTTCCTTTTTTATTCAAACTATTTTAATGTTGAGACCAAAAAAAGATTTCCTTGATGTTCCAACAGGGGAAAAGAGGAGGAAGAAAAAACTATTGGCACAGTGACCTCAATTAAGACATCTACAATTGCGTGTATTGAGTTTGCCTGACAAACACAACCTGCAGGGCTGTACTGGTGCCTCAGCTCTACTTTCTGGTATTGTATTATACATTTCTATTAACTCCAGTGGCCCTCAAAATGAGCCTTCCTGTTTTGTATCCTCATCTTTCTTTGCTTATGGCAATGGGTATTGGATGTTTTACCTCTTAAAATCAGAGAATGGTGTGTAAGGCAGAGAAAATAGATATTCTGTCATCTAGCTTAACTTCATTTCAGGGTGGAGGAGTCATGATGAGTATGATGAAAAGAAAAGCTTGAGTGTATAATCTTCAATCTTTTCTCATACTATCATCATACAGAGAGAGATAAATGAAAGTAGGAATGATTCCCACTGTTTGAAATGTAAAATTGTAATGTACAAGGTGTAACCGTAGCAAAACGGTGTAATGTGACACGTTTAAAAAGAAATACACTAGAGAGGCTAGGTCATCCAGCTCCTTCTCCTTTTTTCTTGGACATATCAGCTCAAGTTCAATACACTGAAGCTTTTTCATCCAGCACAGTTCAATTATAAGTAGAGAATTACTTAGATACATAGTATCAGTGAAGCTTTCTGACTAGACTCCTGTCCCCTCCACAGGGATTTGACTACTATTGCTGTCTGCCTGAAAGCTACCTGGACTCTGAGACCATCCACCTGTTAGCCCAGTGCCTCAGCACCAATCTGGCCAGTGCAGAGGGCATAATCCATGGCTGGATATTACATCAAAAGGCCTTTAAGGCATGTGGGGGTTTGTTCATCACTCAAGAGCCAAGCAAACTGGTAAGGGGGATAAAAATGAAAGTCACATGCCGATTTATCAGCACAGTGGTGAGGATTAAAGGACTGCCAGTCCCCTGCCTGCAACACCAAGCTACTGCCTGCATTCCTTGTTTCAGCAGCTTTTAAACCCCCTCTGTCTCCCAAGATGTGCTTCATCACTTCAACAGAATCATGCCCTCATCTGACTACATTGCTGTAAAACCATGCCGCAAAGGAGACGTACAAGCCTTTACTCGGTGATCTTATTCACCTTCATGTAGGTGAATCAGTGAGGTACACATCTGTGTAGGTGAGCAAAGCATTCTTTTTCTTTTTTCAATGCAACCTTTACTGTCAAACAAAGGAGAAAGGGGACACACCCAAACCCAATTACAAGCATTGTTTTGTGTAGAGGACTGAGGAGGAGGAGACCACTGCTTGACTGCTGATAAAGAAAAAACAAAGCAACACTCATCTCCACCCCCACCTGCATTCATTTTCTATTTTTTTCCTCCTTTTAAACACAGCCATTTTAGCACTACTGTGCTTTTGTACTATGAGGAATTGCATCCCCTTTGTCATACTAAAAGCCACATAAAGTAAATACTCAGCTCAGCTACAGAAAAACTCGTTGCAGGGTGGGGTGGCAACCAGACCTGTATTAAAACTGCCAGAAGAGGAGACAGCTGTCCCAGCCTACGTTCTTATGTGATCTCTGCTTAGGGAGCAGGCTGGTATTCCAAAGCCTCATCTGAAAACAAATTAAAGAGGATTAGAGGCTGCCACTGCAGCTCCTCTCCTCTCTGTTCTGGGGAATAGAGTGTCCTGCTGGCCAAAATGGTGACCTTCACACTGACTTCCTGTCCTGTGTACAGGTGCACTGTATAAACAGGAAGAAACATAGTGTTTTTTCAACAAAATGTTAGACGTTAGAAGGTTAAAAAAGATTACATGTATTAAGTGAATGTATTAAAAGCTCAAAAAATGAATCTGTTTAAAAATCTCACACAGTGCAGTTTTTAAGTATTTTGGCAATATTTTTGCTGTGGTGGTCCTATATTCCTTTACGCTACATTTGAATTTAAAGAATCACCTCAAGGTGCTGACTCTCAATATTAATTCAAGGCTGTTTACATCCACATCAGATGAATGGTGTATGGCTGCTGTGTCAAGTCTATATTGCATACAGCATTTTTAATATTTTTCTACATTCAGTGTGATCCCACTGAAATAGCTGTTTTGCTGCATGGAAGTCAGGTTTCATGACACTCTATTACTTGAAAGAGTACTGGCATTAAGCATAACAGGCATTCATGACTTCATATCCTGTCTCAGTGCAAATGCTTGAAGTTATGACCGAACACTTGCAAAAGTAATTATTTTCTTGTTAACCTCAGCTCTCCCTTGCATTTAGTGTGGCAGTGTTAGCATACTAAAACGTGCAAAACTAAATGGAAAACATGGTTTACCTCATATCTGCTAGAGATCAGTGTGTTAACATCCTGCTGGTTGCTTTCAGCTCTAAGCGCCACTTTGCCTGTGTATAGAAAGAGAGATACTAGCATATCTGTTGTTTTTTGCTGTATCAGCCTGAGAAACATTGTTATATCATCTAAGCACAGACAGTAAAGGCACGGCATAAAACAGCAGCAACTCAGTAGGGCTAAGGCTCGCGGTATCACTCCTTCTCTCGCTCTACTCATCCTGTAGTGAATGAGTTTACCTTCAGAAGCTGTTTTTTGTTTGTTTGTGGGTGGAGTCAGAGGTGGGGGGAGCACAGGTTAGTGCCAATCCCTGAACCAAGGGCATTTTTACTCATTACACAGACAGTTTTGATCATCTGTCAACATTTTCCCCCTGTAGCTACAGTTACACCAAGCATTAATCACTCTTCATTAAATCTAGTATCACGTATAACTGTGCAGTCATTTTACCCACCACGATGTCTAACCTGCGGCTATTTCTCTTTGGTCATATTCAGATTTCACTGGAAAAATTGAGTCATTAAGTCAGCTAGGGGGCACTGGCAGTAAGATGAATGTCAGGATCTACAGATCAGATTAAACATATAGTGGGGTTTTATGGAAATGAATAAATGAAAAAGTTAGAGAACATCGGCGTGAGTCCATCCCATCATTAAAATGATGAGCAGGTGTGGTCACACATCTCTGATTATTAACATACTGCCATCACCCCGGTGTCAAGCACTCACTGAGTTCTCATGCCCGAAGGTGTGGCTTAGTCAGAGAAAACACTGCCATAAACAGGAATGACTCAACTATCCCTCAGGTCACCTGCTCTTCTTTAAGTGCCTTGAAAGGAAGGCTGAATGGAAGAAAATGGTACAGAATTACATTTATAGTTTCTCTGAAAGCGCACAAGACTAAATATAGATTTAAGGGATTTCTTAGAATTACACAAATTCATCTAATCTAACTATCTCCATTATAATTCTCAATTATTCCTCCGATGGTGCACTCCTGCATGCAATATTGGGTTGCTTTTAACCATTTTCTACTATGAGCTGATGTCTATCTATGGTGAAATAAAAGGAAAGCATGACAGTATAGAGAAACTAAAGTTAGAGAAGCACAAGGTTAGAGAGCACAACCTATGAGTGAGTGAGTGGAAGTATCACGCATTGGTATTCACAGCTGTCCCTCCATTTTGGAACGCATTTAGTACTTGGCTGCAGCCAACTGCAGCTCTGACACATGCACATCTCCCCCTCACAGTGTTAGTGAAAGAGCTACTGTGTTAATTGGGATAAACTGTGTTAGGGAGGGGAAATTAATGCATGGCTGTAAACAGGCATAGATGAATCACATCTGTCAGGTTAATTCGATCAAAGGATAGGTACAGTGTATGTGTCTGTACTATTTTAGTTCCTGTTTGCATCTGCTGAACTGGGCAACATGCTATACGCTGTGAAAATCACTTATGTTGAACACATAGCAAATCAAACTTGTACTAGTAACACTATCTGTGTGTTTTGTTGTCTGGTTGAATTCTATGCGGCCTGTTTACAAAGTCTTATTCCAAGCTGAGAGATCTAAGCAAACCTAACTAAATGAAGAGGTTAGATTGTGAAGATTTTGTGTTGTTGTTTGTGGAGAGATTAAAAGTTAAATTAATTATCACAAAATGTGATAAAACACATCCATCAGAGGGTAAATCAAACATCAAAAACAATTATATAATATGGTGTATTATTTGTCAAAACAATCACATTCATGTCTGCATCAGAAATCAAAGCCAACGTTAGATATCTTTATAGATTTTCTTTTTATCTAAGAGAAAACTGATCCTCAGAAAAGTCAAGGTAAAGTCCTCTGTTAACCACAAGAGAAATGGATCAATAAGTCATATGAAAGCCATCATGATATCTTTACTTACCCTGTAGCTACACAACCATCAGTCCCAGCTGTTATATTACAGTACTATTATTTGTTGTTCTGCTCCACCTCACTCAGTGCACACACACGTTCATACACAGAGATCTATATTTAGAAAAATCAAATTAATATATATATTTTTTATATTTTTGTTTAGCAGAATATGGAAATAAACGTCAGCCTGCTACAGTCAATGAGTTTGACTGAACCTGCTTACTAATTGCTTTACAGTACCTAATGGGGGAATTTCAATCCTAACTGAAAGATGCAGAGGCAATCTGGTTGAAACTCTCATTAAGAATGGTGAATTCTTTGGGGATTAAACAGAAAATGATGAGCAATGTGTCCTGTTACTGTCAAGCTGTCCAACTGTGAAATGTTTTCTGTTGTAAATTGAAATTATTTAGATTTACCAATTGATATATTCAAAATCAAATCTATATAAATATCTACAAAACATGGCTGATCAATAAACTACACATACCTCAACACACACACACACACACACACACACACACACACACACACATATATATATATATATATATATATATATATATACATATATATATATGAATACTATGTTTAGTAAGTCACAATCACTATGTCAAGTAGGTTAGTCTTGCTGTAATTTAAAGGAACACAAAATAGAAAAGGGACCTAGTGGTTACAAGACTCAGCCAATGCAATTTGGATCCAATAATTGTGTGATGGTGTGATAAAAATGAAAATCATCACAATCTGGACAGCTCAGACTGCAACTGTCCCATACTTGGGTGACTATAGCTGTAAACTGGTCAATAGAAAATAGCTTAAAAGTTTTCTTTACAACAACTTCAAAAGACAATATTATTTCTGACAGCTCCTTTCACGCCTCCGAGAAGGCAATAATTGTGTGTAGCGAGTGCGATGAGAGAATTTCAGCCACAGAAGACAGGTACATGTGTCACACAGATAGAGGCTGCTAAACGCTTGGATACTTTTTCTGGTTACTCTCTCACTTTTTTTTCCTTTTAACTTGCGTTTGTGCACACAATTATGTATCTTTTTTTCTGGTGTGTCAAAAATAATTGAATTTGTTTTGAACATTATATGTATATATAAATATATATATCAGCCAGAAAAAAAAACCTCCTTGAACCACTGACGAGCACACAAACAAACATGCTAATTGCTAGGAAGGTCAGGATAGCAGCTTTTCTTCTGTGTTCCATTCTGTCACTCACCGCTGTGACAGCCAACACCATTCTGATGCGCACCAGGGTGCAGCAACACTTGCAGTATTTTCCATTTATTATTCATATAAATCCATATTTAAAACACTACTGTATGACTGTAAAGTGCATAGAATTCTTTTTTTGCATGTTCACTCATTACAGTTAACAGTATGATGACATGTTGCATTACACAAAACTGTAAAAGTGAGTCAAAGCCTGTATTAAACATTGTGCTAAGGCTGTTCATTTTTGTTTTTTTTGTTTTTTTTTCCTGGAAGGTTGTTTATGTCACTTTTCATTTTTCAATCTTATACTAATAGTAAGTGTGATTATTTAATCGCAAACCAGTAGGGGTCGGGATGATGAGTGTTGGAGAGGCAGAGTAATGAAAGGTATAAAGCTAAATGATGGAAATCCCTGCTGTCACCCAGTGTCCCTGCAGCATGTTCACTCAGGATGCTCATCTGTGTTATCTTCACACCTTAGCAAAGCTGTCTAAATAAGGAACACGAAAGACATCCTTGGCAAAACCCTGAACTTGTCCACAAGGTCAGTTATCCCCCCTAGGCTCTGGGTTACTATCATGAGGGTCTGGTGGAATCAGGTGTGAACATCTGCACCACAGGAACCTTCACTTCTGTAAGGCACCAGCACCAGGGGTAGTGAGGGGTAGTTAGACTTCCTTGTTAAACTTTTTGTTAAAATCTTGGATTCCAAATACAATTCTGTAAATCTAGCTTCTCTATCAAGACGCATCTTTAAGCTATACAAGTAATTTTGGTTAAAAAGGCTGATATTATAAAGTGTTATCTGAGTTAAAACCACAAATATACAAGATGCATGCTTTTTAACTCTAGGTTAGTGTCATGGTTCGTCTTTAGTTTGGGTTTTTGTGTGTTTTTTGAGTTCTGTTTGTTTCATTTCTTGCCCCATGCCTTGCCTGTTCTCCGCTGTTAGTGGTCTCCGTCTCTGTCTTGTTTTGGTTATTCGTCCAGTCCCTGTTTTGTTCCCCCCTGTCTCAGCGTGTTTAGTTACGCCCCTGTCTACTTGTCGTTCTCTCTTTGGTTGTCCCTGTCAGGTTCCCCTTCCCTGTCCCTTTGTCGTTTGTTCATTGG